>APFE031132718.1:0-15390 GCA_000404065.3 Pinus taeda
GGTTAGGACAAGAATTCTGGGCAGAGGCGGTGGATACTACATGTTACTTGGTCAACAGGTCACCTTCATCAGCGTTGGAGGATAAGACTCCACAAGAGGTATGGACTGGTAAGAAACCCTCTCTTTCACATATGAGGGTATTTGGATGTGATGCATATGTACATTATCCAAAGGAGAAAGGAACCAAGTTGGATAGTAAATCAGAAAAGTGCATCTTTATTCGGTATAAGGATGGTTGAAAGGGTTATAAGCTTTGTAATCGAGTAACAAGGAAGGTTGTGTACAACCAAGATGTGGTGTTCAAAGAGGTGAAATATATTATTAAACATGAAGTCTATCCAAAGGAATCTGAGAAGATAGAGTTTGAGCTAAAGGAGGAAGAATCAGACTCTACAGTAGAGGAGGAATCAGAAGATGAAGACCCACAAACTCTAGGTCTGAGAAGATCAGTTCGAGAAAGAAGGCAGGTAGAAAGGTACAATCCATCGCTTTCTATTCAAACTTTGCTTTGTCTGTTAATGATGATGATCCCAAAACTGTGAAGGAAGCAGTAGATTCAGAGGATGGAAAACTCTGGAAAGAGGCCATGGTTGATCAAATAACATCTTTGCACAAAAATGAGGCTTGGGATCTGGTGGAGTTGCCAGCTGGAAGGAAACCAATTGGCAGCAAATGGGTGTTCAAGAAGAAGACAAATGCAGAAGGAAAGATGGAGAAATACAAAGCTCAATTGGTAGAAAAAGGTTATTCCCAAGTGCCGGGAATTGATTTTGGTGATATTTTTTCTCCTATTGCCAAGGTAACTTCTATTAGATTACTTTTATCTGTTGCTGCTGCTTTTGATTTTGAGGTAGAACAGATGGATGTGAAGACAACATTTCTTCACGGGGATTTGGAAGAGGAAATCTACATGAAGCAACCTGAAGCCTTTGCGGTGAAGGGTAAGAAAGAACTAGTATGCAAGTTAAAGAAGTCTCTGTATGGGTTAAAACAGTCACCAAGGATGTGGTATCAGAAATTTGATACATTTATATGTGGACTTGGCTTCACCAGAAGCAAAGCAGATCACTGTGTGTATTTTAAATTAATTGGTGACCGTGTTATTTATCTGGTCTTGTATGTGGATGATATGTTGTTGGTGGAAATGACAAAGAAATTATCCAGGATTTGAAGACTCAATTGTCCTCCAAATTTGACATGAAAGATCTCGGTGCTGCAAACTACATTCTGGGCATGGAAATTAAAAGAGATCGGAAAAGAGGAAGCTCTGGTTAAACCAAAGGAAGTATGTCGAAACAATACTACAGAGGTTTAATATGCAGGATAGTAAACTGGTGAAGGTTCCTATTCATGTAGGTGTGAGGTTATCTGCTGAAAAATGTCCCAAGACACAAGAAGATGAAGAGGACATGTCCCATGTTCCATATGCAAGTGCATTCGGTAGCTTGATGTATGCAATGGTTTGTACTAGACCATACATTGCACATGCAGTGGGAGTATTGAGCAGGTTTATGTCAAAATCAGGGAAGGAGCATTGGATAGCAGTGAAGTGGGTTTTCAAGTATTTGCGTGGCACTAGTGATTATGGTTTGTGCTACCAAGCGAGACCAGGATTGGACAGAGTGTTGGATATTCTTGGCTTTCTTGATGCAGACTGGGATGGATATCTGGATCAGAGAAGATCTACAAGTGGGTATGTGTTTAACCTATTTGAAGGTGCATTCAGTTGCATGATTAAGAAACAATCTATAGTGGCACTATCAACTACAGAGGGAGAATACATGGTAGCCACTCATGCAAGCAAGGAAGCATTTTGGTTGCAGAGATTGTGTTCAAGTATGATCTTAGTACAAGAAGCTATAAGGATAGACTATGACAGGCAAAGTGTAATTTTCTTGGTAAAGAACCCCACATATCATTCAAATACAAAGCACATTAATGTTTAGTATCAGTTTGTGAGGGATATGATAGAAAACAAAAAGGTGTTTCAGGTAAAGGTGGACACTTTGAAGAATATTGCAGATGCATTGACAAAATCTGTGAGCTCTGAGAAGTTCTCTTGGTGTAAAGAAAAAATGGCCATTGCAAGGTTGGATAAATGACTAAGCTCTCTTGTGGCACCCTATTGAAAGAAAACAAGAAGTGGGAGAATGTTGGGTTGTGTTATATTATTTCCACGACTAGCCCACATAGTTATCAGGGGTTCGAGGGGGGGAGCTCACAGGGGGTTTGAGGGGTACCTGTAACCCCACTTTATGGGGTCTACGACAACGCCCCATAAAATTTTGGTTTTGGACCCTATGTTAGGCTGGGCAAACCTACCTATGGTTTTGTGCATGATTTTCGCACATGTTTTTGGACGTGATGGTTTTCAGTCCATAGTATCGGACGCGATGGATTTCGATCCATGGTATTGGATGCTTTGGCATGTATAAATATGTAATATAAAATTGAAAGGAACATAATGAAAAATCAAGCTGGTAGTCCCAATTTTGGGATCCAGGGGAAAATATTTGTCTATATGTGTTTCATGTGTTATGCTCTTGCATTGTTTATTTTTTGTGTTTTAGAATTTGTATGAAGGTAATTTTTGTATGGGGTTAAAACCTACACATCCTAAATCCAATGCAACTTGAATTTCTCAAAACTAATATCATATCCTCTTGATATCATGTTCTGATCATTTTCCAAAATAGGAAAAAAAATTGTAGGTTGGATGCAAGATCGCTGACTGGGAAGTCCATACACTAACTGGGCAGGGTGACTAGACATGTTGATTGGGTTTCTTGGGCCAGTGACTAGCTTCCAAGTATCCTCTCCATATTGGTTGAATTCTGTTTTGATTTTATTGGTTGAATGGTGTTTATGTGATCGAATGAATGGAAGCCACGTGGACCAATGGAGGGCTGCCACGTGGCCTCCCAAGAGTGCATTAGAATTTTGTTATCATGCAAACTTCCTCCACAGGATTCAAATGCATGACCTATGGTCTCGCAACAAGGTGCCTTATGGCCAGGCCACCAGGGGGATCTTAACCTTTATAGCCATGCATTTTTATTTGAATGGTGTATGGTTTACATCTAGGGAATGGGGTGAGGGCTAAGCCTTAGCCCTTGGTCACTGCATGTCCATGGGACCACAGGTAGGGGATTCGACGGCTAGGGCTTAGCCCCAAAGCTAGGTTCTAGAACCATAGTCCTTGTCACCAGACCATATGCCAACAGTGCGGGAGTTCAACAGATTTAAGGGTAGAGTCATGGGGACCAACCCTGTATCACATGTAGCCCATGGAACCACTATCAACGTAGCGAAGTGTTTAATGGTTGTGGGGCGGAAGTATGGGAACTATCCCATGGTCCTGTGCACATACCATATTACCTGCGCGAGGAGTCGAATAGTAGGGGTAGAGTTTTGGGACCATCCTATGGTTTCATACAACCATGTGGCTCAGTGTGCGGCAAAGAAGAGGGGTCAATATTCAGGTGCGAAAAATAAGGAATGACACCAATTTTTATTGGCACACGGAATCAACTACCGAAGATCCAAGGGGCTATGCTAAAGGGGGCAGGCAGTTAGCCCCGTCTCCTGTGTGCATGGCCCCATCTGGCCATAATTTTCCGCCTACAGGCCTTATTGGGCAAGTAGGTGACATTTTCCACCTAATCTGATGAGAATCTCGCCAGTGTTGGGCTAAGTTACACTCAATGCACCTAGAAAAGGTGGATTTGTAGGATGGATAGTAGTCTAGTCCATTTTGTAATGCAATTCGTGTAAAAAAAATTGGGAGAGCATAACTTCTTCAATTTTGGCCAAATTGAGACCAATAAAAGCCCAGCTAGGGGCTTTTTACTATTCCAAAGACATTGGAGACATAATTTTTGCATTTTGAGTACTATCAATCCATGTAAACACAAATTTGAATAGTTAAGCAGAGACGCCTGACATTGGTAGCTAGACCAGGAGATGTAGCCCAGGAAAGGAGTGAAGCCCTTTATGATTTTTGTTTTCATGTGTTGCCAATATGGTATTTTGTCTCTATCTTATGTTGTTAACTATGTTTAAAAACCATTATTTTATGTGTTTTACAAAGTGATTGATTGCCTACAATACATATAATTTTACTTGCAATCTTTCCATCACCTTCAAGTTTGCATTACATATCACATTTAATCTCTTTACAATAGCTTGCCCCTAAGTTGGGGCTATGAATCAACAAGATAGATGCTTCTAACTAGATATAATCCCCATGTATCTGACCTTTCACCATATAGCAGTCTAGTCACTCTGACAACAATATGAACATACTATCTATCTTTTCTCCTCAACATAGACAACTAAAATAAGGGAATACCCTTCTCTACAACACAACCCCTTGTTCTGTCCCACTTATTTCTTCCATGGACTAGTTAAGAAATATCAATAGTAGATATGCACAAGATTCTTAGTTGTGGTTTAACTGTTATCTATTCGATTTAGCATAAACTCTCTTCGATATTTATTGCACAGGTCAAGACCAAGAAATATTGATTGAATAATAAACAAGTCCCTTGCATGCCTCTAAGCATTGGTATATGTTTGCACGCTAATCATGTATCACATGGATTCATAAAATGTTTTCATAACTACTTTTCCCACTAACTCAAAGGTAGGTATGACATAAGATGATGTAAGAAAAGACATGGAATACAATATTATAATTTGACTTTGGTCATTTTTAGCCCCCTCTCATCTAGAAGAACATGTTATTATTTTTTATCATCTACAATTGGTGATGTATTTTTTTTATGTTTAATGTATGATTTACATATCATATTGCTTGTCACTTGATCATTCATTGCATATATAGACAAATATCACTAATTTGAGGACCACAACTTGGCTATTAAAAAATATAAATCATCCTTGTCTCCCAAATCTATACATGTACATCCTTTCTCAAACTCAAAAATGTTCTATTTTGTACAAATTTAGTGGTGAATCTTGATCCATCCCTACCCCTACCAATCATCAAATCGATGCATTGTATAGTAGCACCAAGGCACATACAACCTCACCCAATACTAGAAAATGATTGTACAATTCATAACCGTTAGAATCATCATCACCCTCCTCACCATCCTCTACTCATCATCAACTTGCTTCTCCATCTTATCAAGGACAAACTTAGTCAATAAGACTTGTTGGACACTAAATGAATATAATACTTTGCACCATAATATATTTGGAGTGATATGATTGATGTGTATATATGTGTGAGTGAAGGTTTATAAAAGACAAATATGAATAATGCCAACTAGAATTGCATAATGATCCGATTCTTCACATAAATTATATGATTTAATATTTGTTGTGTCACACACATGTGTGTGTGTGTGCGTGTGTGTGTCTATATATATAATATATATATATATAATATATATATATATATATATTTGTAAACATATACATTGATAATGGCTAGAAATACCAGTAAGCATCGAAGGACTTCATGACACATCTCAAATTCTTAAGTTTAAAAAAAATAGTATAAAAAATGGCTATAGTTTTATTTAAATTGTTTATTATTATACAATATTTATATAAAAAAAATTAATCATATAATGAGTAAATATAAATACATTTAGAAAAACATGTAACAATAATCATGGATATTCACTTCACTTTATTGTAGAGATCCTTAACCTATGTTCAAAGAGAATATAGTGACTTGCTAATACCATATGTTCAAAAGAAATGTAACTCATATTCAAATGATTTTTTTAATTAAAAGGTAAAAGAAATAACTATCTTTGAAAATATTCGAAATATTAGATAGAAGTTAAATCTGTACCATCCATTTAATAATTATTAGTAATTACATTAAAATTTTTATAACTTATTCGAAAATAAACACACTTATTAATTATCATTATCCATGATAATGATATTTATACCATTATTATAGATAATGGTGTTTGTGGACTAAGAATGAGTGTACTATCCTCATATTCTATAGATATAATATTAAAATTTTATTTTATAGATACAATATTAAAATTTTATAAGAATGTTAGAGTGTCTTCTTCAATAACAAGTTAAAAGTTGGATCTCCTTTTCCCATACACTATACCCATACCCTCAAATTGTGTCAAGGGAATGTTTGCTTTGAACGAAAAATTATTCACAAATAGGGCAAACATCCCATCCATAATCGAAATCCATCCTTGTAATTACGCACTAGTGGACCCATCCATAATCGAAATCCATCGTTGTAATTACGCACTAGTAAACCCATCCATGTCAGAGAATTGAAACTTGGTATTCATGAGGTGGACAACCTGCATCTAAGGACGCAACTGACTACTCTCAAAATCCATCAACATCATGGAAGCTATGGTAACTAGGAATCTTCACAAAAAAGAGTATGAGGAGGAGGACGATGATGTTAGTCGTTCAAGTAGTGAGTTGTTTGAGTTGGAGAATTTGGGAGAAATCGACATGAAAACCAATAAAGAGCTGCCTCTAACTGAGATGCCCAATTGAAAACCAATAAAGCTATCGCATTGGTGTTAATTGTGTGATAATCCAGAGTCAGTAGCTCTAGCTGTAATAATTAATAGGAATAAATTGTTTCTCCTTGCCGAAGAGAAGATATGACTCATGAGTGAGACATGATATCATTAGAAGATTTTCTGGATTGTTTTTATTTAGTAATATGATTTTCTGGATTGTTTTGATTTAGTAATATGATTTTATGGATTGTTTTGATTTTTTTTTGGGGTTTTTTCATTTTCATAATATGATTCTTTATGAGATTATAATTTTTTGAATCGTTTAAATTAAATATATTTCAATATAAAAAAGGATTTTAACACTCTTAAATCTTCGAATCATTGGAATATTATGAATTCAAACAGCTTAAAATTATACCTTTTCTTCGATTTCCAGCTGAATTCTAGAAAATAAGCTATGGACAGAAATTTGAGACAAAAAAATCCCAAAAAGGTCCCCTCATTATATTCCAAGATACCTTTGTTTTATTAACCAGCCCCACTGATTTAAGATGGGAACAAACAACAACTGTATTGTTATTGGTTTACATTTAGGCGCCTTCGTTGATGGAGCTTGTCTGAAATGGCTGGTGTGAGCTGGCTCTGAACGTTTAGCGGTCTTAACTGATGGAGCCTGTCTGCAATGGCAGGTGTGAGTTGGCTGCGGACGTTTGGCGGTCTTAACTGATGGAGCCTGTCTTAAATGGCAGGTGTGAGCTGGCTGCGGACTTTTATTCCTCTTAACTGATGGATCCTGTCGTAAGTAAAGGGCAGGTGTGAGCTGGCTGTATAAGTTTAGCTTGTCTTAAATGGCCGGTGTGAGCTGGTTGCTGGTTGCATTGGTGTCAGTGATTTGAATCTATAAACGTCATTTGTCAATGCACTTGTCTAACTTGCCCGACGAATTATCCGGAAGTTATGGACATTTTGGTCACAATTCAAACACTGTTTTGAAATATTTTTCAGGGATTCCAAAGGGATTCCAGCTACTTTTGGTAGTCTGGACAATTCCTTTGCTTTGGTAGAAGACTCTTTTGTTAATTAATATAAATTGTGGAGCTTGAGTGTTTTTATTTTTTAGTTGATTGATATATAAAAAATGAATATTTATGAATTTTGAATATCTCAGATTTATTTATACATTTTAAATAATAAAAAAAATTATACTCACATACTATTCATACATCTTATTATTTAATAGCTACACAAATTGATTTTATTTAAGCTATAGAATTATTTTTTATTAATTTTATAAAATAATATAATAAAAATATATATTATATATATATATATATAATTGATTTTATATATAGATATAGATATTAGGAATATATATTAATAATATGAAATTTATCATAATTTAATTGTCAAATTAGCGATGTTCACATAAAATTAATTTCATGGGTGTGTGCAAGGAGTATGCTTTATTTTGTTTTGGGTTGTTAATCGATTTCCTTAAAGTGGTTAAAGTGGTTAAATTTGAGAAAGGACAAACTCTTAGCAAAAAAAAATAGATTTCAAGCATACTAAAAAGTCCTATATGTGTATTTTAAATTTAATTAAACATTATTTATTTAATTGTTTTTTATTATTTTATTTTATATCTTCTATAAACAAGGTCACTATATAAATAAATAGTTCCTAAATATTTATAAATATCGAAATGCCTTCCTCATACTTTATAGTGCAACTCACTATTAGAATTTGAAATAAATTCACTTTACTTCAAATTATTATTATTATTAATTTGAAAATTTTTAAGTTAGATATAAGTCTTTGGCATTAATCACATCGTTGAGATTTGGTTGATGTTTCGAACCAACTAATGTGGTTCATCCTCAAGACAAAGTTCGAAACATCAATATTAGTTGCTTTGAAACATTAACCAATTCCTAATAATTAGTTGCTTCCTCATACCTTATTGTGCAACTCACTATTAGAATTTGAAATAAATTCACTTTACTTCAAATTATTATTATTATTAATTTGAAAATTTTTAAGTTAGATATAAGTCTTTGGCATTAATCACATCGTTGAGATTTGGTTGATGTTTCGAACCAACTAATGTGGTTCATCCTCAAGACAAAGTTCGAAACATCAATATTAGTTGCTTTGAAACATTCAAACCAATTCCTAATAATTAGTTGCTTAGAAACGTCCACCAAATCTTAACGATATACTTAATCCAAAAGACTTATATAGACATTATAGATCATAAAAATCTTACATCTAAAATTTTAACTTGTAAATAAATTTTATTATAAACCATTATAATAATTTATTAATACAGTAAATTTTTATTAAAATATTTTAAATATAAATAAACAACAGTTTTATTTTCAACTTATAATTATTTATAATTAAAAAAAAAAAAATTTAAAATCAAACTTACCAATATAATAAATATATATACATATATTTTTATAAATTTATTTTAATTATATCTCCGTCTTTCGATTGTTAAATTGTAAATAATGTTTTACAGAGACATTCATCAAATAAATTTAAATGGATTGAACAAAATAAACTTCTTTACGCAATAAATGTTATCAATAAATTGCACTATCATCATAAAACAACCATAAATTTGTATAAACTTTATCCCGAGCACCAATGATGGTCGAATCCTAACATTCTATTTTTTTCGTTCAATGCAGCTAGCAATTAAACTGTAGCGAAGACGATCCTCGAAAGCCGTCAACCACTCTAACATTAAATCAATACCTTATGTATTATTAGTGAGTTTCTTCTTTCTTTTTTTCCTCACACTGTGTTACACCTATCGTGCCTGGAAGATGACTATATTTGTCATATTATGGAACTAGTGACATCACTGACGGGTGTGCGCAAATTGGTCGAGTTATACGTATGCTTAGGATTCATCTATTTTGGTTGCCGTAGTCTAATTAGGCCTAAGAATTGCTTGGAAGGTTATAGAAATTTCGTCATATTTAAAGTAAATTTTGCAAAGTTTTTTGTAATTCCATGCTATAATTAATAAATTTCAAAATTTTACATATTTTAGATGTTTTTGATGGTGTTGAATTTATTTCCATCCTCAAAAACACGATCCAAATAATGTCTTTAAATTTTTTTTGAATTTTTTTACTTAAATTCCAACTACTTTTAACAGTCTAGACAATTCCTCCCCTAGTTAGAGACTCCATTTTGGTGTATATACATGCTGCGTGTACATAGCCAACTCCATATGGCACGCATATGGAGCTTTCTATGTCCATTGGAATGGTGGAAGAGGGACCAACATGATGGTCGAGACGATGGCTCTCGGTGGTCTCTTGAATATGTGTCTTTTTCTAGATCTTCATGATGTCACAATCTACAGAGATTCCCATGTGCTGGTAAATTTTGTTTCTCAAAAAAATAACATCCCACAATCTCATCTTGCTGGTCGGTTGGAAAGGATCCGGTTTTTATGGAACGCATTAAAAGGTGCAACTATAAGCTACATCTGCAGGGAGCTCAATCAGGAAGCAGATTGCCTCTCGAGAAAAGGGCTTAAGGAGGCTCCAGATATATGGCATCTACAAGTTCATTCAGACGGCATATCCACAAGCTTACAAGACTTTTCTCCTTCTTTCCAACTTGGTTTTACTTAAGCTTCATTTCTGTTTATAGTTTATTGTCATTTTTCCTAACACTGAATCGATCATAATTCTCCATATGCTAGGAGTGTTTTTTGGTTTTTGACAAGATCATTCACCTTGCTGATATCTTCTTGTTATATGGCAGACAGTTATATAGTCTCTACTCCATTCTCCCCTGTCTTGTTCTTCATCCGATGTATACTCAGAGCTCACCATATGAACTTTATATGTGGATAGTCATACCTGCCAATCTAATATTTTTGTTCAGTTGCTCTCTGTAGCAACATGCTTACAGGCAATCATGCTCATTATGTAGACTTTTTTATATCTCTTATATAAATTATATATAGCTTTTTCTGAAATGGAAAAAAATCGTATGTAAACGTTGCCCCACGAGTATGCGTTGTTCCATAAACATTGTGATTTTTTTAATATCGTTGTTTTCCTATATAATTTGTGGGGTTTAAATATGCGTTTGAGCTTAATTATATTAGTTTATATGCTAAAATTGTTTACATTTATAATGTGGATTACGTATTCCTCATCATATATTGTTGAATTAGGCCTATGAGTTATAAATCTTGGCTTATGCAGTACTTTATTTATATATATATATAATTAGATTTCATGTGTGTGGTGTGGAGATAAATTGATCATTATTAAATATTTTATTCATAAATATGAGATTATAATGTCTTATTCAGAAATAGTGTTTAAATAAATACTCGCTAAAATGTTTTATTATATAAATAACTATAATTAAACGTATATTAATACTCTTAAATATTAATATAAATACTTTTATTATACACATATTATTAATTATTAAATATTAATAAATTATTAAATTTTAATAATATTAAAAACAATAATAATACTGTAAATAATTAATCATATTAATTAATTATAATATTAAATTTAGAGAATATTAAAACAGTGATTTTATTTATAAATAATTTATAACTAAAAATATTAGATAACATTGAACATTTAATTATGAGTTGTCTTTAGTGCGATTTTTTGGAAGTTTTTTTGGTGGGTTTTTGTCCAATTTCTCTAAAATCTGGCACTAATTTATTGAGATCACAAGCTTAATGGGTAACCACAGCACAATTGAAATGCCCTAGGGTTTTCCAGGGTGCTGAATTGATATATACAATCAAAAAACCAGTTTAAGTAACACAAATCAAGATTTCACCTCCAATGTTTTCGCCAGATTACGACACTGGAAAGTCCAAAAAGTCACACTAAAGACAACTCCATTAATTCAACCATATTTGGATTACTATATTTTTAATCAATATTAACATTGCTATTAGAATTAATATTAATTGCTATGAATAAATGATCTTTAATCAATCAAACATGCTCAACCATGTTCAACCTTCGTCAACCAATGTCAACCATCATGTACCGTGCCAACCATATACAATGATGGTCTTCCATGGTCAAGCATGCTCCACCATCATCAACCATGGTCATAATGTTTAATCAATGTCTCTATGGTGAACCATGATCAATAGTAGCTCATCATGCTTGCATATGGTCGACCATGGTCAATGCCTTTTTGGTCAACCACAATCAACCATGGTCGACCATGATTTATCATGGTTGAATTTCATCAACCATGATGAACCATAATTAAAATCTCTTTCATTATAATCACCTAAGATGATCAACCATGGAAAATCATGGTCAACCATGGTCTCCAATGGTTAACCATGGTCGACCATGTTTTATAAAATCAAACATGCTGATCCATGTTCAATCATGGTCAACCATGTTCAAATGTCGTATTGTGAAAAAGATTGTCTCGATATGAAAATCAACCCCGACCAACCATGATCAACCATGATAAAAAATGGTCAACCATGATTAACCATGGTTGAATTTCATCGACCATGATCAACCTTGATCAAAATCTGTTTCATCACATTCAATTATGATGGGCAACCAAGGACAATCATGGTCAACCATGGTAGTGATGGTCAATCATAGTCCCATAATCAACGATGGTTAGTCATTGTTGAATACGATCAATCATGGTCAATGTCTTTATGGTCAACCACAATCAACCATCGTCAACCATGATTTACCATGGTTGAATTTCATCAACCATGATGAACCATAATTAACATCCCCTTCATCATGATTAGCTATGATGGTGAACCATGTCCAATAATAGTCAACTATGGTTTGCCATGGTCAACCATGTCTTATAAAATCAAATCTGATGAGTCATGGTCAATCATGGTTGAACATCGCAATGTGACAAAGATTTTCTCGCTATAAAAATTAACCATGGTCAACCATGATCATCCATGGTCAATGATGGTCAACCATGATTAACCATGGTTGAATTTCACAACCATAATCAACCTTGATTAAAATCTCTTTCATCATGTTCAACCATGATGGTCAACCAAGAACAATCATGGTCAACTGTGGTTAGCCACGGTAAATCATCATCAACCATGTTTTATAAAATCAAACATAGTGGTCGAACGTTGCATTGTGACAAAGATTTTCTCGATATGAAAATCAACGATGGTAAACCATTGTCCAATGTCGCATTATGGCAAATATTGTCTCTATATGAAAGTAATTCATTGTCATCCATGGTCAACCATGTATTGCACAAAAAATTGTCACCATGACTTTCTACAGTTTGTGTGAGTCCATCAACACTCATACATACCTCCTTTGCAAGTCTTAGACCTCAGCTCTTCATGTCAAATGGGAGAGAGACCTTAAAAATATCTCAAATCCTGGTTTCGCACTTTCTCCTAGCATTGCTTGCAGTGCCGCACCTAATGGTCATGTTTCCTGTGAACTTGACCGCTCTGTCTATTGAGTAATGGCTGCGAACCCCTGTAAAAGTTAAAAAGGCATCAGTTCATTCCTAAAAACTCATCTTGAGTCACTTCTAGACACTTTTAGAAGGAATATTACACTGGAAAATCTGCTCCACCTTGGTTTATCCATTCCATAACTAAGGGAGCTAACTCCATGATATGAGGTGCTTATCCCATTGAAGGAGGAACTTATCCCTTCAATGGTGGACCTGCAACTTCCTCCATTTGCACTATAAATTCATGCATTGGGCTGGTTGTGAGAGAGGTTGAAAGCTAAAGATTCTTGAGGGTAAATGCTGCTGAAAACTAGGCTTCCTTTTTGAGCTTGTGAGAGGAGAGATTACATACCTTTCATGTCATTTGAGAAGTGAATGAGGCTTGTCAAAGTAGAGGAGACTCCTGCTGGACCCTGGAAAGAACTTGTGCAACATTAAGGCAAAGTATGTAAGGTTCTTTTATTCATAAAGTTAATACAATCAATTTTGTTTTTCTCAATGAACTGTCTCTAATGGTTTATTTTATGAGCTCCTTGATCTTCATAATGAACATGTTTTGTTATACGCAGGTATGCTTTGATGTGCGCTTGTTTGTGTATGCAGGTTATTAAATGAGAATTGCTTGAAGCTGTTGGGATAAAACTACCTCAAACAAGCGTTGGACTGAGGTAGGGTCTGTTACACTTCTTAGTATTCATTAATGAATTAAAACATGTTCAGAGAAAAATATATTTTTGTGTGCTCTTTGTTGCTAGATATCATTAGATACTAGGGAGATCGGTCTTGTCCGCAAGAACGATTTATCCAGCCAACAAATTGGCGACTCCACTAGGGACTGGTTTGGTTGGATTTTGATTTGTCTTTGCTTTGACTTGAGAAGCTTAAGTTTTTGTTTCTGTTTTTGTGTTGATATATGTGAGTTTGGGTACTGATTAGATCCTGGTTGGATTTTTACTTTTTGAAATTTTGAAAGAGGACCGCATCCTCTGAGTTAGTTACAGTGCGGACCTATCCATACTGTTACAGTGTAACACAGAGTGGCATTGCTCCTGGTTCTACTAGATGCCTGCGAACCCCTGTCAATAATTTGAAAAACATAAGATCCATCTACCCAGTTAGGTTTAGTTTTTATCCATAGCTGTTAGTATATGCCCAAACCTGCACTTGTCTTGACAAAAGTTCCTTGTGAGTTATTTTTCAATGGCATTCTTGTTTGGAGTGATTTTCTAAGAAGTTTTGTCTGTTGGATTGGTTTTTGCTTGGTCTTTGTAGTAGCTTAGAGATCCGAAGCCTTAGAGCCTTAGATCACCCTGGTCTCTCTGGTCTTCTTGCTGAGTTTGACCAGCTTATGAAATCTATCCATGAAGAGGTCTAGATCCCATTTGTCTCTTTTGCAAAACTTTGATTGAACTTGATTAAAAGTTTCGAATTTCATTTTTCTATTAAAATATAATTGGATGTTTTTGATTAGTTTTTTGAGTTGAACAAATTGATCCTTAGTTAGCTTAAACACTAAGTTGAGCATCCTCAAAAACATTTCAAGTTTCTTTTCAATCCATTTTTGTTTAGGTCTCAAGATTAGATCATAGTTTTGAGTTTTTCGTAGAAATTATAAAAGCTTGTTGAAAATTTGTTTTCAATAGTTTTTTAGAGTTTTTCTAGAAATTTTAAAAGCTCTCTTAAAGGAATTGCTTATTCTTGTAGTTGTTGATTATTGAAAAGTAAAGGGATTTTCTATGAGTGTCATTGGTAGTCTCGTTTTTAAAGTTCTTTGGAAAAGTCAAAAAGTTTCCTTTCAGTTGTATGTTAAGAGAAAGATTTGATTTGCAAAGCATTGCATTTTCGACTCTTCCTCAGCTAGAAATTCATTGAAAAGGAAAAGGAATTGTTGTCATCTTAGGTGCATTTTTAGTGTTCTGGAGTCCAGTCTTCATACCATAAAGTTTCATCTCCGCACCCATTGACGTAAGGAACAAACAATAAAATTAACGCTTAATTAAAATCAATCTAGCAATCGTTTTATTTTCTAGGGCTCTTTTCACCAACAGAGCTTAGGCTAGTATCTTGGAGTAGGGAGTAATTAACTCTCCAAGGTAGTTTAAACAAACAAGTAGTCAATCTTGCGGTAGGAAGAAAATCCAATTGTTACATCTATGCTCTGGAAAGCTCCTCTTAAAGGAGAAGCACGAGATCATATCCGAACCGGTGTGGGAATCAATCCTTCCTCATTGGGAACGATAAAAGATATTCACGTATTAAAAACGGTAAACCTTGGATTAACCATTGTCGACGAGCCTGGGGTCACTTTTTGGTAAACCTTCGATTATGTCAAGGAGCCTTCAAGGGGATTGAGCTTGTTACTCTGCCCTTGCATGCGTATCGGATCGTAGACTGTTCCCCCAGG
>APFE031132742.1:0-13066 GCA_000404065.3 Pinus taeda
ATGGGGTCTGGTGGATTATGGTTCTTCTTTACAGATCTGGTTCATATTCAGGGGGAGCATGTTCTTAGGGGGAGCATAACCCTTTGCCCTTGATGTCAAAGGGGGAGAATGTCGCTGAAATTTTTGAGGTTGCCATCAATTCCAAAGGGGGAGATTGTTGGCATTATGTTTTTGGTGAGGTTATATGTTATACATGTTGTACTTGATGGCAACACCCATGGCAAGGCTCTCAATATAATGAAAATTAAGAAGTACGCAGGAGAACAGCTCAGAAGATGTGTACCCGCAGGTATTCCGTGCAAGGACCGCGTCCAGACACGCAGATTACCCATTCATGAGGTGCGTACCCCAGTGCACACACTTCAAGGCAGTAAAGCGCGCACACGTGAGGTTCCTTATGTTTAACCCTTGGTATTTAGCCGACGGCATTGTGTTATTATGGTTTTGGCCCGTGGTATTGTTTTATTTTATTATTATTATTGAGCCCCATGATCCATGATTTGAGGAAGAGCTTGCCTATATAAAGCAAAGGATATCATTTGGCTTGAGTATGCTTTTGGGTTGAATATCTTAAGATCTGAAATATTGGGTTATTATTTCAAAAGCTTGATCTATATGAAAGTGAAGTGGAAAGCGAATCTGTGAAGGGTGATCTCTCGAAGATCTGGGCATCCGTCTAACTATAGCACACTGGTGATCTGCAAATTCGGCCCTAATCTGAGGTACGTAGGCGTTTAACAGTGCCTTTGCATGGGTATGCAGAACAGAAGACGGCGAGCTGCACAGGTACGTAGAGCAGAAGAAGGGTGAATGCGTGGGTACGCAGAGCAGAAACAAGAGAACTGCGTGGGTACGCAGAGCAGCAGTGGTTCAGGTGTGTGCCTATTGTGGCAGTATGCGGTGCGATAGTCCTTTTGGGTGTGTGCCTACTGTGGCAGTACGTGGCACGATAGTGCATTTGGGTGCGTATTGTACGCAGCGCAGTAGAAGAAGCAGTGCGTGGTCATGCAGTGCAGCAGAAGGAACTTTGCGGGTATATGCAGAGAAGCAGAGGGTGAAGTGCGTAGTGATGCAGGCCAGTGAAAGGAAAACTACGTATCTATCTTAAGATCTTCTGTTGACTGAATTTTTCTGTTGAAAAGGTGTTCTGGGTTTAGTTCTGTTATTGCTGATCTGGTTACTGCAGCTGACTGTGTAATTTACATGTACTTGATGATCGTTTGATGTATATGGATCCAGTTTGAAAATTTATGAAAAGTGGTCCTTGAAAAGAAGTAGGGGGGTTGTAGGTCCCTTCCAGGAGAGACTGGAAAACGAGAGGGAGTTGTAGCTCTCTGCAGGTTGTAGCCTACGTACTGGTAAAGGACTGCACCAGTACAAGACCATTGTAAAAGGAGTTTCTAATTTAAAAGAAGATAGAGACATAGTGTAGCAGGTGGTTTTCACCCACATTAGGTTTCCACCTTATATCTGGTGTTCTTTGATGTGACTGTCTATTTTTCCTGTTCATGCTCATTATTTTATGGTACTGATATGCAAAAATAATTCAAAGTGTAAATAAGGAATATTTGGTAAAAGAACTAGATAATAATGATTCACCCCACCTCTCAGTATTATTTTCAACACAATAACCATTGCTAATAATAGTGAATCTTTGTAAAACAAACAATTCTTGGCCTACACACTAAGCCGCAGGATGTCTGCACACTCAACTATAGACTTAGGCCTTTGCACACTCAATTGTAGAGCCTCACCTTCTTCCCAAAGTACAAATCAAAATAATACAAACATAACACAAATTTGGATAACAACTAATTGATTTTTCATCTTATTATATGATCCTATATATACTATTACATCGAAGGATACACCATTACAATACCATGGTCCAAATGCCATGGATTCACTAATACAAGAAGCTATGGTCCCAAAACCCATTGATCTTTTACATTATTACAAAAAGAAGGGGCTTCGCCCTATCCCAAAGCCCTTACACTGTACGATATATTCAAACTGCTCTACTCCACAAAATGTGGAGTCTTTGCCAAAAACTAGGCCAAGTTGTCACCCAACAGGCCCCCGTCACTCCCATGTGACTCGTCCGAAGTCACTTAGTCGCTTTTCCTCTAATTTTTGTTGTGATTTTGTTTTAGGCATTGTTGAATTGCTACAAAATTTCTGTGACATGCTTCTCTTCACTGCAAACCTCTTCCAATAGAGCTTCTATGACAGGTTCTACAGCTTTCTAAATTATTATTATCTCCCTCTGTCGAAGCTCTTGAAGCTTCTCATCTACTTCCTGGAACAACTGGATAGCCTCATCCTGCCATGGTTGAGTTCTCTCTATTAAAACATGTTCTTCCTTCCTTAGTTCCTCAATCTTTTTCTGGAGGGCCTTTCCCTCATTGATATTAGTGAGCTCAGCAAGATTGGTAAGGTATTCATAGTTTCCCATATCTCTTCCATCTCTTGTTGCTTCTGTTGAATGTCTTCCTACATTTTATGTTTTGATCTCCTACAGTGAAGTCCAAATCTCTAAGCTCTTGTCCAAAATTTTCCCACAGTTTGTCACTGCTGCGAAGATGCTGGCCATTGCAGCCTTTAGGTCGATCTCTCTCTGTTCTCTTATTTCATACGACGTGTTTGGCTGCAACTTCATCTGCATCCCATTGATCTGCATTTCATATATAAATTGTACTATGATGATTTTCTTCTTTTATCCTTTAATTTCAAGGCCTAGCTTCGTGACCTTGTCCTCTATTGAATCTTCTTCTCAGACATCAATGTCCATAATCTCTCTGCATGTTGCTTTAACCACCTCCTTGAAATTTTTCTGCTACTGAACTACCTAGTCCCTCTCTTGGATCATCTGGTTGTAATTTTGCTGTAGTGAAGCCCATTCTCTTTCTACCCAAATTTTTAGCTATGAGGCATGTTGTTTGTGCAGCTTTAGCTCCTCTATTATTTCTAAGTGCAACTTATGTAATCTCTACAATGGTACTACCGTGATGTCCAAGTTGGCATGCTTCCACCCTTTTTCATGTTATTGTACCTTGATGAATTCAAATTGTAGTGCTCTGACTGGTATTGACGCTAACCTCACTGCAAGTGTAGGCTCTATTTTCATTTCCTCTCCAATCTTCTCCATGACCTGCAGTGGTGTTTTAACAGTTTATGCTAGTATTTTTAGTTCTACAATATGTTCTTTGACACCTATTAGAAGTGTGTCATAGTGATCTTCTAACTTTATCCATGATTTTTTCGTTGCTTCATGTATCCTGTCCCCGATTTGGTCTAAGTCCCCTTCAGTGAGGACCACTGGTGTTATACCCTTCGTATTATCTGCCTTCTACTTCTCTTTAGTCCTTGAGGTAGATTCAACACCTACCTTCCTATTTTCTATGATAGCGGGGTATGTCTCTGTATTTTCCGAGTCCTTATTCTTCTCATCTCCCTTAGAAGGATCCTAGTGACCCTTGTCATGTTGTTATTCTTCTTATAATTCTTCCTCATCTTTATCTTTTTCCTTTCCAATCATTTCTCCATGTTGCATTGTTTCCTCCTCTATTGCACTATCTTCTTCCTATGTTTCTTGAGAAATCATCAATTTTACGGGCCACTATTGTACTTGTGCGAGGAGATCATCTTTTGTCACTAAGTATGGTAGGGGATGCCATTTCTTCTATATGCCCCTGTGAGCATGTATATACACGTTATGGAAATTAGTCTTGAACTTTGCAACAATGTTATACTACTCATATAGGCTCAATGACAAGCGAGGGTGCTGGTTCATCAACATATGCAAATACATTTTGTATAATACAAAGAACATCCTATTCTCCATAGCTCGAGATGGTTGAGTGGTATACCATAGCGAAGCATACCGTACAACTTCACAAACAATTGAACCTACTAGAGGAAACATCGAATCCTCCAACTCTCTCCATTCTAGCATTACAATTATTAATATCAAACATGCATAATGGAATGTGTTACCTTTCTCCTAGACCTCGTGGTAGTCATCCAAAAATTCTTTATAGAGGCATTCGTCCTAGTTGTACTGAACCTCATTGGTGCACGTCAGCTAATGACACTACTATTGCAGGTACTTCATTAGCCCAACACTTTCTCATGATCATCCTAGCCAATATGTTTGTTGTGAAGTGAACTCCTTGCTCAGTGATTGAGTTTATGTCATACCCTTGCTTCCCTTTTATCAAACCAAATTTCTTCTTCATGCTTTCGGCTATGGCACAATCCTAGTCTTTTCCAACAAATTCTTCTACATGGTTCTTCCCTTAATATGGTAGACTTGTGATTCTCTATATCAACATTAGGTCTATAGGGATTCTCTTCCCCATCCATAGACATCCATCGTGTACCACCATGAGAAGTTTTCACACATAAGCCCTGCTCCCCAGACTTCTACCGAAGTGTGGTACATTTATCAAGTTCATCAATCCTGACTACGCCAATCCATTTTCCCATTGTTACAGCTCTAACCTCATCACACCAATCTCCAAGTAGTTGTTTCAAATATTAGTCTGGTGTGAACTATGGGTATTTATTTCTATCATTGAAGTTGTAGTTCATGAACTTTAGCTGTAGAATTTTTCCAAGTATTTCCCCAGTAAATGGTACTTTATCAGGCAATAGGGGTGTGAAGTTGCTAAAATTTACATCCTTTGAGTCCTTTATGGTTTTTCCATTTAGTTTTCTTGGTGGAATATAGAGTGGTAGAGAAAATGGAAATTTTGGACCATCTGTTTCCATTTGCATGTCCTCTGCTTCTTCTTCACTTCCTTTGACTTGTTCATCTTGTTGTTGAGGCTCGATAAGTTTCTTGTCTTGTTTCTTATTTTTTCTCTATTCTTAGGTTGGTTTCTTCTGTGGAGATCTCAGTTATTTTTGTGATTATTCTCCTATGGCTGATGCTCCTGCAGGCATCTTAGATGATGCTATAGGCGCACTAGATACTACTTCCATAACTCCGACTAAGCCTTTCTCATTGAATATATGAATAAATTCTTTAATTGAAAGGATGCTCTTGAGGATATTCTCTACAATTTCTTCAAAATATAAGCACTAAAATTGTCAATTCAGCAAAGTGTTAAATCTTGGTGGGATGCAGCTTTTTATAACAATTTTAAGTTTCTAACCCCATCATTAGCTCAAATTTGTTCAGATTGTGCTCATATTGTGTTCATTAATTGCATATATATCCTTAGATCTTGCTAATTTGTTCTCATAAATGCAATTGTCCACGTATTTTAATGTTAAATTTCCCTTTTAATGGTCATATTTTTCAGGCGAACTTCAACACATCCCATATTGTAGCGAACAATCCTTCTTATGTCACAACTCTTATGCACTTCGACATAATCCAAACCTACGTCGAATCTCTCTACAACATAGTTTATAGTACAGTAACCACTTTCAACTACAGGTGGCACTATGACTCTTCTCCTTCTTTAGAGTGAAGTTGTAGGGGTGGGGTTGTCCCTATACAACTTCAACCTACTGCCATTTACTGCTCCCTGAATCACTTCTTCATTTAATTTTTCTAATTAAACTTCTCCTCCATCAGTAATATGCTTAATAATGTATGGGCCCAACTAATGCATCTTGAACTTTCTTGGAAATTTTACAAACTTACTTTCATATAGGAGAACAAGGTCTCCTAGTTGGAACTAATTTTTCTTAATACGTCTGTCATGCCATACCTCTTCTCTTTCTTTTTGTACCTGCTGATGAAATCCTACTATAAATTTGTCTTCCTCCAAAGCAATCAATAACGACATTCTTTCATTCATTATGTTAAGGTCTACCATATCTGTAAAGGCCACAATCCTTAATATAGGGATGATATACTCCATGGGCATCACATCTCTTTTCCCATCAACTAATCTAAAGGGTGTTTAACCTATCAACTTTTTTCATGTGGTCCTATAATCCCATAAAATTGCTGGAATTCTAAGGTCCCAATCATCTGCGCAATATTTCATCTGGTCCCATCTTATATAAATGTCCTACTATTAATGAGAAGTCAACCGCCTTAACCATTAATTTTTTATTTTTATATGGAGTATACTCTGAAGGATCCATCCCTGTGGTAAAAAACTAAATAATATCTACACAATGGTTATCTGCATTTCTAATTGAAATAACTACACATAAGGGAGATTATCTTCTATGTTGGTTGGTTCTTCCCTTGTTTCCAATCATGATAGATGATTAGGTCCTACATTCAGTCTTCCTAGTTTGAAAATGATTTCAAAGTCATATTCATGGAATAAAAGTTACCATCTACAAATCTTTCCTCCTAATATAGGCTTATTGACCAAATACTTCAGTGCAGAATGATTTGTAAACATTTTAAAGTGTGATCCCAACAAATAGTGTTTAAACTTCTACAAAGCATACACCATGGCTAGTCCTTCCCTTTTTGTAGTGGTGTAATTATTTTCTTCTTTAGATAACTTTCCACTTGTAAAATCTATAGGATTATTAATTTTCCCTGCATCAGGTTGTGCCAATACTACTCCCAAAGTTATACAAGAGGCATCCACATGGACATGGAATTCCTTATTCCAATCAGGGGACACTAATATAGGCACAACTACCATTTTTTCTTTCAATATGTCGAGTCTCTTCTAACATTCTTCATTCCAATGAAAATTTACATCCTTCTTTATCAATTTCTCCATAGGCGTAGTTATTTACGCATACCCCTTGATGAATTTCCTATAATACCCAAAATGTCCTAATGTAGTGCGAAGCTATTTTACTATCTTAGGTGGAGGAAAATTTACAATGATAGCAATCTTAGCAAGGTCCACCATTAGTCCTTGCTTGCAAAAAATATGTCCCAACAATATGCCAAAGGGTACACAAAATATGCACTTCTTTAGGATGAAGAGAACTGATACTATCTACATTTGTCGAGCATAAGTCTTAAACTTCCAATATGTTTGCTTAGTAATCAAAATAGTGTCCAATCATCAAAGTATACCTCTGTTGAGCATGGAATCCCCCCACAACATTTTTTTGGGCTCAGAGCCCAAGTTTTGAGTAATATTGTTGTAAAGACTCCACGAATTGTAGGCGCGGAGCATGAATTGTATGTTAGAGTCATAGGGTTGTCTGCCCTAAGTTTTGAATGTAGTGTCGGCCTACCCATGGTCCACGGACCATGGGATTGTATAAATAAGAGTGAGGCTCTAAGCTGTAAAGATAACGAATGGCTTGATAGAATATGATGGATAGAATGTGATAGCAAGCATAGAGCAAAGTGTCTTGGGTCGTAGTAGTAGGAAGAGGCTCTGTAGCTGAGTGCGCAGAGGCCTAGTAGAGTTCGTAGCTGAGTGCACAGGGTAGAGTCGAGTCTATAACCAAGGAAGAAGAATAATTAAGAGAAGTTTTATCTGAATTCCGTGTATCTGTTCTTGAGTCATTACCTATTTGATATCGTTTGCAATTATACTATTTTATTTATTGTGTGCACTTTTATGAATGGTGAACTCAATTAAGTATAACTAAACACATAGAAATAAGCTAAGGTAAGTAACTAACAATGGGTTACTAACAAGGACTTGGGTAATAACACTATTTGGCCCCCGAGTAGGGTTGTGCGAGGCCAGCGTCACAGGTTGCGAGGTATTGATAGGTGCGCATAGCAACATGCGCGTGGGGTCAAACCGTGGACCCCCTGAAACACATCAGGACATCCCCAAGGTGAGGAAACCTGGTTCTAGCACCCTCCCATACTACTTCGGGTGAGACCTCAGTCCACACTTCGTGGACTGTTGCCAAAAGGGCTAGTAGTACCAGGATTTTTTTGACTAAATAATCTCCGAACCTGGGTTAGGCCCCACTAAGCCAACAAATGGTTCCATTGCTGGGATCGAGATCTGAATAAGGGATGTCTAATGTCATGTCATTGGAATCCAATAAAGAAATAAATTGAAGGGTGATTAGACAAGAAGATTCATGAGTTCACGATGTAGGAAAACATGAATCCGCGAGTATCAAAGGAACAATGGTTGGAGCACTACTTATATATGGAAATCCACGAAATTTTCTTTGCATCCTTTCCCTCTACATTGTATGAGTGGATTGCAAAGCTAGCAGACAATCAAGGAAGGTGTAGGCTCGACAAACTGATTGCATGGACTCCAAAATTGGTGCACAGACTCAAAGCATTAGATGATAAGATCGTGCATGCTATGGACCATTGGATTGATCGAATTATAGGAGGATTTATCACTGAGTTCGTGGTAGACATGACAATCAGCTACAGTGAGGTAGAATGACACTTCCTCAAAGGACTACGAGGTAAGTACATTAAATCTTTGAACTCTTGGATTAAGATGCTATTGTGTGAAAAGCGGGTTATGCGAATAAATTGATGTTTGGGGCTATGCAAAGTGGGAGGATCTATAGAAACAAAGGTAATGCGGGGATATAAAATAGCCCCTTGATTTCACCTCGGCGGGAAAGTGAGGAAGAGGTCGCAAAAGTTTCTCTAAGAAGCGTGGTCAACCTGATAAGGCAAAGAATTCCACAGTTACCATCTCCACCTACACTACCACCAGTCTCACCATCTTCACCTCCATCTCGACCCACCCCATCGCTGCCACCACCATAGTTTAGTATGGCAAGCATGATCAAACTATTAGTATTCAGAGTAGGGAATGAACATCCGGACCAATTTTGGTTTGCAGTAAAGACGGTATGGGAAGCACAAGGAGTCATGGATGACACTATAAAGAAGGCTATGCTGGTAAGCACATTGTAGGATTGCACACTAATGTGGTACATTAAGCATTCTAATGACCATCCAAAGGTAGGGATCGCAGATATCCAAGCCGCGCTAAACATGGAATTTAACAGGCCAAAATCAGAGACACAATTGATTATCGGGTTTAAGGAAATTGTGATGCTTCCAAGTGAGAACCCTTGGGATCTGGACTGGAGATTGAAGAATATGATTCACAAAGCCAGAATGACCTTGATGGATGGACAACACCACGCATGGTTTATAGCATCACTAACACCGCATTTAAGGACGACGGTGTCATAACAAAAGTTATCCACCCAGGCTGAAGCTTTTCATATGGCAATGAGATTGCACAATACCCCTATACAAGATCCTGGTCTAGGAGTCCAACAAATCCATGTGCAACTACAAATTTTTTTTCCAGAAATTCAAAGTTTGAAATAGGATAGGATACCTCGGCTAGAGGCATGTGAGGAGGTATGGTGGATAAAATGCAAAGGCCAGGGGCATGACAAGGACCACTGTCCAGCGTTTGCAAATTACTTGGCGGGAGGAGGGTTGATGTTGTTAAGACCAGAGGTACAAGTAGGACCGAGCATAACGCCTGCATTATGGTGTGCGATTTGTCAGATAGGAGGAAAACACACTACAAATAACTGTCTGTTGGGTGTGGAGCGTGATTATCTTCTGTATTCAAAGGTTTCAGTCGGATGTATACCTTAGGAAGACTGTACACCCCTCCACGTGGGGGGGAATTTCCCCCCCACAGGGGTATAGGGGGCTAAACCCCCTTGGCTAGGGGGTTCGGGGGCCAGTGGTCCCCCGTTAGGGGTTCGGGGGCAGCGCCCCCGAAGCTAAAAATAGATGTTAAATTGCCTTGTAAAAGTCTAGTAATTTCTAGTCAATCTGGGCTGTTCATTAGGCAGATGATCTAACGGTAGAAGTTATGTTTAGTTTATGGTTTTTTGCCCTAGAAGGAAACCCCTCACTATATATGACGGAATTGTATTACATCTACGTATATCTGTATTCAGAGTGAGGAAAAGAGAGGAGATTGAGAGTGAAGAGGGAGTTACAGTGGATCTGCTATAGGTTGTATCTCTTCAGTTTGCTAGATAATATAATAAAAGAAGGACTGGCTATTTCTCTATGGACGTAGCCCAAATTGGGTGAACCATGTATATCTATGTCTCTCTTGTTCTATGCATTTTCTGTGTTTATATTTCTGTAACATTTTATGTGTTCCATTACTCTATAATATATAATTTTCTAACACTGTCACCTATTGTAGAAGTATACGTAGATGTCCCAGTAATTGTTATGTAATTTCTGCAGGTCAGTAGGCCATGATGAGCTCATCTGCAGAAGTTACGAGCTGATGATGGATCAAACCCCCACCTATAGATTGCAGACCGAAACATGAGCTCTTGATCTAATTGCAGGGATGGTGTGTGATGGATTTCAGGGGTGTGGATGAGGTTGAGGTGGAATGGGACTAGGAAGGGGTCACGAACAACTAATTTGTTACAATTGCGGAGGGCCAGGGCACTATGCCCGTGATTGTATGAATCCGATGAGAACATCATGTTTATATTGTACTCAGTTTGATCGTGAGTTAGAAGACTGCCCTACACTTATATTGAGGCTATGCAAGAAAGGGGTACTCTAGCCTCCCCCGACTCAGAATTTGCAAATGATGAGGTCTAAACCCTGTGAAGAGAACCCGAATGTAAACATAGTGCTCAGAAGCAGTATCATAACTGGAGATGCCAAAGGTAAGCATCTAGAAGGAAGTGCATGGGTTTGAAAGGCTCGTACAAAGAAACTTGAATTTGATTTGGAGAATGTGAAGGAGACATTCATGGAAGCTAAGAAGAGCTTCACGGAGGGCTCCACTTCAGGTAGTAAGGATCAACTAGAACCAGAGATGGATCCTTCAGTGCTCGCTACCTTTCTGGAGACATGTATGAAAATATTGCATGACAGCAAGGTTGTGAAAGGACTGTAGGAAATTATCACTAGGTGCACTAGGTTAGGAGAACCACGCGTAGTCCAGAAGCTCGGGAAACATACATCGCAAACAGGAAGGGAAATGAGATTTATTGCACAAATCAAAGAATATGAAATGGATCAGGTAATTTTGGATCTAGGATCGGATGAAAATGTTCTACCGAAATAGACATGGGAGTTCATGGGTAAGCTTGCATTGCAATGGTCCCCTATTCAATTAAGAATGGCAAATCAACAAAATATCCTACCAATGGGAAGATTACAAGAAGTAATGGTGGATATTGAATGTGCAAGCATGCTGGCCAATTTCGAGGCAATAGAGATTATCAATGATAAAAATCCCTATCCTGTGCTACTAGGAATAGATTGGGCCACTGATATGAACATAATAATAAATCTAAAAAAGTGCAAGATGATTTTTGAAGAAAAGTCACTACATGTAGTGGTACATTTAGACCCTGTGGAAGGAGCACACTACATAGAACTGGTGCGCAACAATGAAAGTGATGACGGTCTCAACTGTATCTACAAGATAACCGCGTGAGAACAGGATTGGGTGAACCCAACTGCAGATGGTATAATTTTGTGGGAGTACGACAACTCTTGCACTTCAGATTTGGACAAGGAAGTAGAACGATGGCAGAACTAGTTACATGAGGTAACCACGCTAAATTGTAACATGATGATAAGGTCACTACATTGTGTAGCAACAGAGGAAAGGGATATGCCTATGTATGATGGGGTGACATCAGTGGATGAATTCTTGAACAAATTTGAGAGCGAAAGGACAGAACAATAACGGTTTGATGCTCTAAAATGGGGACTGCGTGCTACACCCACAAGATGGTGGGGTACACATCAAAGAAGTTTTGAAAAGTGGCATGACTACGGAAGGATGTTGATTATGCGATTTGGAAAACCTCCACTATGGATGAGAATTGGTTTTTAGGAATGAAACAGCTTGTGTGACCACCTTTCCAATGAATATGAATGTATAGTACACAACACGTGCAAATGTACATTGTTCTCATAATATAAAATAGGATCGACACGCAAAAGCAGGACCATCAGAGCATGCCAAAGATTATCCAGGGAAAAGCCTTTGATAGGGTGTGTGAGGTACTGAACAGGGTCCACCATGTGAAATGCACTGACTAGGACCTACGCGTACTAGCAGTTCGATGGGCCTATAGGACTATGTGCAAAACTCTAACCACGAGAGAAATTCTGAAGCTGAAGTATGAAGCAGGGGCTGTAATCTCTGAGGAACATGTACAATGATCCATGTGGACCAGAACGTGGAAACCAGATAGCTGTGCAAAGCATAACATATAGGCTTCAGGAAGATATTTGATGGGAAAACTTTAGACTTCGTGAACTTGAAAAATACCAGGTATGGCTAAGGAAGAAATGCGGTTCATTGGACGTAAAGGTCAAGAGGCTAGAAAATGAAATAAGGAAGCCTTTCTTGTTAAACCAAGGATCATACTGATGAATTGGAGGACTATCACCAAGAATTGGTTAGTCTGCTACCGTGGCTAGGGCCGCATATTAGCAATCGTAGCAACCAGGGAAGCACATTAGACAAAAGTAGAGCACGTGGTGCTGATCATCATAATGGCAGATGAGGATTCTCTTCAAACCATAGAAAATGATGGGATGGAGCCCCACACAGGTGGTGTGACAACCTGACTAGCCATAGGCAAAAGAGTCTTAGTGCTCCAGGCAGTTGAAAGAGAGCGTGAGACTATAAATTATCTTGCCTAGGAGTTGCACACTCTGAGAGGTGCGTGCAGGAGCAAAACATCACAGGGTCTATGACTGTGCATGGAGCGCCACACTATCACGTGGATTGGCTGGGAAATGAATATTAATGTCACTATTCATGAAAATATGTCCGATTTGAGACCAAATGGAGCAGGCGGTGGGCATTGAAGACGGGAGTTATGGGCAATATTTGGGAAAGGCTACGACCAAGAAAGCATTTATGGCCTAGAATTGCGAGGAACGATCGAATTTGAACTCAAAAGGTGCTATAAAACTCACAGGGCTAGCCAGTGAACAATACTTGCTTATTTGAGAATTGAGCAATTGAGCAGAGCATAGAGTGTTGCGAAGTGAGCACTAATTGAGCCCCTAAGCTGGCAAGAAACTACATACAGTGTAGAGATGATGACTGCCACTAGGGATGGGTTAGGAATTGAAGAAGGAACTGCCAGTGAGGCCGCGCAGACCCCCATGGTGTAGGATGTTCCTGAGGGTGCTGGGGCAGTAACA
>APFE031132751.1:325-11344 GCA_000404065.3 Pinus taeda
TAGAGAAAGATAGTGTCTGGTTGGTTTGTTTGTCATTAGGTCTTCATTAGATTCTAGGAAGGTCTATCTTGTCCGCAAGATTGACTCATTCCGCGTGACACGTCTCCTGAGGGTCCGTGCCATGTTGCTCTATGTCCTCCAGTTTAGTCTCAGGTGAAGGCAACCATGTGCCTTTATCAGAGCCCCGCTCTATACCACCTGTCCGTTTTCCTGCCTCCCTTTCTGCTTGTCCACCTGGGCCTTCTCAACGGCCTCCTTTTTCCTTTTCTAGACTAGCTGCGCCATCTTCAGCTTGGCCTCCTTCTTTTTTCTTTTGTGCAGCGGAATTTCTTCCACCCAGCGCCAAGTTAGTGATAGTGTGCCACTCCACTAACCATTTCTCAAGCACCACATCAATGGCATAATCTGTGGCTAGGTACGACAAATTGTACCACTTTTTCACATGGTCCTTCTATGCCCTCATTGATATTCGATGGAAATCAAATTTAACCTTGGCACATCTCTGCAGATTATCGTATACCATGCGCGATGACCATGGCTTGTGATTGATGGCCATCCTGATATTCATCTCCATCAAGATGTAGAAGATCTTATTATCCCAAACTCACTGCGCGTCCTTGGTCACCCATAACGAAGCGTACTTAGCTGCTTCAGGAAGGTCTAGTGTGACTGAAGGGAACTGGCTCTCCTCTAGTAGCTACCACATGCCAACACAATCGACAACAAGAGCCACGTGTAGTGGAACATCTTGCTTTGCTCTTGCGCTTCGCGACAGTTCTCTAGGAATTCTCTGCGAAGGTAGTTTGACTAGTTAACTAGACTCCTTCCACGCACTGCTATGCGAGCATGACGATAGGAACCAACACCTCATTGACATAGCACTTCTTTATCACCTTCCCTGCTAGGATCTGCATTGTCACCTTCATAGCAGGGTTGCAGATGGCAGAAATAGTGTACCTGCGCGACTTCTTCACCAGTTTGAACTTCTGTTTCATTGATTCTGTGAGCACCTGCTTGCCACCCTTGCTGCCAAAGATCATAGCTAGATTTTCACCTGTTTACGGCATGCCTGTTATTCTATGAATCAAAATATTAGTGATGGGTATCAGCTCCTCCAACCATAGACACCCATCATGCAGCAAGCACAATAGCTACTTGATGACCAATACTGTCACGGGGGTGCGGTTATAGTGTGGCACCCAGAGCAGGTTGAGTAATCCTGCCTTCTCTACTCCTTTGAGCCACTTCCACGGCTCCAATGTAGTCATTCCCGTATTTGTGTCTGTGATACAGTTCATCAGCTGTTCGGTCTCTAGGTGCGAGAACTTCTCATGGTCCGCCAAGTCCCAGTCTTCAAGCTTCAATACCGACAACCATGCCAAACACAGACCATCAAAAGCAATTTCATCCGGTAGCAGAGGGGTTTGCAAAGGAGTCTTACTTTCATCAATGTCCTTTGGGACCTTGGACTTAGGCTTGCATGGAGGGACATACTCCAGAAACTGTGTAACAAGATCCGCAACCTAGGGTTCAATCTCCTCTATTTCCACTCCCACATCCTCATCGTCCATGGAGATGTCTTCAATATCCTCCTCTTCTGATTCTAGATTTATAGCCTTGCCTTTCTCCTGGGCAGTGGGGTTTGGTTCGTTTCATCTTGGCGACGCACACACCAGTATCGTAGGCTGCTTGCCCTTCTTGTCTTTCATGCTCTCCTTGGTTGGGGTTGGCTTCAGTCTCAACATTCTTGGGAATTTAGGTACCTTTGCCAATACTTCGGCCACTTCAGAGGCAGCTACTTTGGCCCCCATATCAATTTCCTGCACATTCTCCTAGGTTGCTACTCCTTCGATGTCCAAAGCTTTTGCATGAGTCGACATGACGCTATTCACTAGTTATTGTGTCGCCTTTGACAATTGTTCAAACGTCGGACTCGCTACCAGATCTTGAAAGAATTCACAGTTCATGTGCACCTGAGAGCGCAACAACTCAATTCTCAAAATGCCAAGTGTTTTTTGTTGGACAACCACTTGTAATTTGTAGGGAATTTTGAATTCAAATCCGACCATTCCCCCCAAAATCAGTTCATTAGTGCCGGATTGGCGGTAGATTTTCAAGGATCTAAGCCATAAATTTCGTCTTAAATGCCGACCGCCCGCTCCATTTGGCCTCACTTCTACCGTCTTTTCATGAACAGTGACTTTAATGGTCACTTTCCAGCCGACCTGCGCAATTTCTCCCTGGGTAGCGCAACTCCCTTCACGTTGACCTAGACCTAGTGACATGTCCTTGCTTTGCGCCATCTTCCAGTTGCGCAGCTCCCCAACTAGAGCAATATAGTTTATAGTCCCACACCTCCTTCCACTGCCTGGAGCACTAAGACTTTGCTACTTTTGTTTAGTCACATGGCCGGACCGCTAGTGTATGGCTTCAAGTGATTTCCATTCACTTTTCCTGGGAAGGGTTCTCCATTTAATTTTACCAGCTGTACCGCTCCTCCATCGGTAATCTCCTTAATAACATAAGGTCATAACCAATGCATCTTGAATTTCCCTAGAAATTTATCAAACTTACTATCATATAACAAAACCAAATCATTTACCTTAAATGTGCACAACTTGATGTGTCGATCATCCCATGCCTTTCAGCACTGCTTTTGGACTTGCTGGTGAAATCTAACCAAGAATCTTTCTTCTTTGAGCTCATCCAGCTGCGCGAGCCTCTCCTCTAGGGCTCCGCAATTCGTCATACCTGTGAGCATTGCTATGCTAGACTAGGCACGTTGTATTCCACAGGCATTACCACTTCCACACCATAGACAAGCCTAAAAGGGGTTTTTCTAGTCAACTTCTTGCATGTCGTTTGACAAGCCCACAGTACTGCAGGTATGCGTAGGTCCTAATCACTTCGCTGAGCATTGCAAACCTTGGTCAACGCGTTTTCAAGCACTTTTTTGGACGCCTCCACTGTTGATCCAGGTAGATGTTGGTGGCCACCCACCTATGCCACTTGGACCCCCACAACTGTCTCTTTCACTTTCTGTAATTGTAGCACAATTTACTATTTTTAGTAGTTCTTCAGGTCCTAGACTTCTGGAGCCGTTTTGATGCCCTAAACAATGTTTTTTGGGAAAACAGGGAGCAACATGGGTCCATGAACCGATGTTCCTCTTCCCAAAGTTGTAGTACTTGGATAGATCTTTCTAATGAGCTATGGTATGAGTCAAATGAAGATCATATGCCAAAGTTACGATCCCGAGAAGTTGATGTACCAATTTACCCAAAACGGGGCCCACAGTTTGACATTTCATCTTCTAGGATTATGCTTTTGGATGTTTAGGGTTTTCCATTGTTTCTCAACAATAAATAGGTCTTCGAGCCTCATTGTAACACAGTTTAGAGGCATTTAGCCGCCACATCTCTTCTCAGAGATAAGCTACCATCACCCTAGCTGGTTTATTTCCATTATTGTTTGTAAGCATGTTTCAGTATTTTACATTAATGAAATGAAGTATTATTTCCGCTGCATCTCTATGTTTATGGTTATCTATGTAATTTTTTGCTTTCCTGTTTAAATCTGGATCAATGGTATCAGAGTGGTCTGATTTTTCTTTGTTTTTCTTTGCATGTCCCTAACAAGGTCAGGATATAAGGAGTTAGGGCTTGAACTAGTTGAACCTTTGCAAGACCAGCCTCGCAAATCCCGGCAGCCTCCCATGGCAGATGAAAAGAAAGATGAGGGGGTAGGAGATTCTGTCAAAATATTTCTCGAAGAAGCCTTCAAGTGACAAAGGAATGCAATGATGGACAATTTTGCCCAGATCCTTCAGCAGTACCTAGAGGCGATGCATCGGCTTCCAACAGTTACTTTGGAAACTCCACACCCTTTAAGGTACAAGTTAATGTTGAAATCCCCATATTCAAGGGTCAGATAGATACAGATGTTGTAGACAAATGGTTAAATCTGCTAGAAGCATATTTTTCTGTTCATGAATTTTCGAGTGGGGAAAATATTATTTTCGCTCTTCTCAAAGCAGCCCCCCACGACAAGGACTGGTGGGAAACTTACTGTGAGCAAAAGGATGAAAGTACGGGCTCACTATTTTCAGCCACACCCACTTGGAATTCATTTCGGGATGCTATCAAGGAGCAGTACTACCCTGTCAAAAGCTATGAGGACAAATACATAAAGTGGACCACGCTACGGCAGGGATGGGACCAAGATGTGCCAGAGTTCACAAACATTTTTCATAACCTTCGCACATAGTTAGGTATCAAGGACTCTGAGCTGCATTTGGTACTCAAATTCTGCGGCTCCCTACACAGGTACATCCAGGAAGAGATGGATTTCCTGAATATCTCCTCGCTTGGCACAATGTACCGATACACTGTCAAGATTGAGCAGAAGTTTAAGCAAAATAAGAGAGACTTTGGATCTGCAAATCCGAAGACTAAAGGACAAAGCCAAGGCGCGGTGACCTAAGACAACTGGTCGAAGCCGCAAGAAAAGAGCAACACCACGAAGTCGAAGAAGGACATAGGAAAGTGGTGTGAGTTCCACAAGAGCCCCACTCAAAAAGCAAGTGAGTACCAGGTGAAGCAGTCGCTGGTGGCCGAGTTGAAGGCTTCAGAATCAGATGCATGTTCCAACCCTGAGTCAGGACCCAACAAGGGGAATGGAATATGGGAAGTAGATCATTGGCGTGGAGCCCAGCGCCACTATAGCCACTGCTAAGATCCAGAAGAATGAGCCTGAAGATCCAAAGGAGGGGGGGTGTCTTTTCCACTCACAGATGTGGCTGAAGGGTTCACCGCTGCAATTCATTGTTGACAGTGGGAGCCAAAAGAACCTCATTTCAGCAGAGGTCGTGAAGCGGTTGGGCCTACCGACTACACCACACCCGCAGTCGTACAATATCAGGTGGCTTCACCAAGGACGAGATCTTCAAGTCCGCCAGCAATGTCGCCTTCCCTACAACATCAAGCCCTTTACAGATGAGGTATTGTGTGATGTTGCACCTCTTGATGTTTGTGATGTACTATTAAGCCAACCATACTTGTGGAGGTGACATGCTGTGTATGAGTCAAGGCCTCACGTCATTATTATTTCTTTTGGTAATTCATTATACAGGACACCGAAGGTAGCCCCACCTACCGCCACCTCTTTGATCTCTGCTAGGAAATGCAGCAAGATCATCTCCCAGACTAGGAAATTCATTTGTCTGGTTCGCTCCCAAAGTAAGGGGAAGATCGTCGCCACATCCATGACCCCCGTGAAGGGTTCCTCGACGCAACACTAACAGCAAAGGGATACGGTCATGAAATAACACAGGAACAACTTCTCCTCACCCACAGGTCTACCACACAAGTTTCAGATGGGCGACAAAGTCTAGTTTCATCTGTAGAAAGAACGCCTTACAAGAACCCATCAGAAGCTCAAACCACTCCGACGTGGTACTTACAACATTGCCAAGGCTATGGGAAACAATGCTTTGGAGCACATCATTCTTCCATTCCTTCCCCTGCACCAAGTGTTCAATGTGTACGACCCTTGACCATGCTTCCCACCGTTACTAGACACATTCGAGATTGCAGAACAACTCACCAGGGACCAAGTTCATCAAATGGAGGAACTCAATGCAATGGGGACCATTGCTTCCTAAGGGGGGAAGAATGATCCAGGTGGATGTTGGTGGCGACCCAACTATCCCACTTGGACCCCCACAACTGTCTCTTTCATTTTTTCAGTTTTCATAATTGTAGCACAATTTACTATTTTTACTAGTTTTTTGGGTCATGAACTTCTGGAGCCGTTTTGAGCCCCTAAACGACGTTTTTTGGGAAAACTGGGAGCAACATGGTCATTGACTGGGTCTTCCCAAAGTTGTAGTACTCGGATAGGTATTTCTAACGAGCTATGGTGGGCATAAAACAAATATTGTATGCCAAAGTTACAACCCCGGGAATTTGATGTACCAATTTACCCAAAACGAGACCCACAATTTGGCGTTTCATCTTCTACGGTTAGTTTTTTTGGCTATTTAGGGTTTTCCATTGTTTCTTAACAATAAATAGACCTTCGAGCCTCATTGTAACATTGTTTAGAGGCATGTAGACACCACATCTCTTCTGAGAGATAAGCTACCATCGCCCTAGCTAGTTTATTTCCATTGTTGTTTGTAAGCATGTTTCAGTGTTTTACATCAATGAAATGAAGTATTATTTCCGCTGCATCTCTGTGTTTATGATTATCTATGTAATTTGTTGCGTTCCTGTTTAAATTTGGATCAATGGTATCAGAGCGGCCTACTTTTTCTTTATTTTTCTTTGCATGTCCCCATTGAGGTCAGGATATAAGGAGTTAGGGCTTGAACTAGTCGAACCTTTGCAAGACCAGCCTTGCAAATCCCGACGGCCTCCCATGGCGGATGAAAAGAAAGATGATGGGGCATGAGATTCTATTAAAATATTGCTCGAAGAAGCCCTCAAGTGACAAAGGAACACGGTGATGGACAGTTTTGCCCAGATCCTTCAGCAGCTACCCAGAGGTGACGCATCGGCTTCCAACAGCTACTCTGGAAATGCCACACCCTTTAAGGTACAAGTTAATTTTGAAATCCCCATATTCAAGGGTCAGATAGATGTAGATGCTATAGATAAATGGTTAAATATGATAGAAGGGTATTTTTCTGTTCATGAATTTCCGAGTCGTGAAAAGATTGTTTTCGCTCTTCTCAAAGCAGCCCCCCATGTCAAGGACTTGTGGGAAACCTACTGCGAGCAGAAGGATGAAACTACGCGCTCACTATTTTCAGCTGCACCCACTTGGAATTCATTCCAGGATGCCATCAAGGAGCAGTACTACGCTGTTAAAAGCTATGAGGACAAATACATAAAGTGGACCACGCTGCGACAGGGACATGACCAAGATGTGGCAGAGTTCACAAACATTTTTGATACTCTTCGCACACAGTTGGGTATCAAGGACTCTGAGTTGCATTTGGTACTCAAGTATTGCGACTGACTACACAGGTACATCTAGGAAGAGATGGATTTCCTGAACATCTCCTCGCTCAACATAGCATACCAATACGCTGTCAAGATCGAGTAGAAGTTTAAACAAAAGAAGCGAGACTTTGGATCTACAAATTCGAAGACCAAAGGACAAAGCCAAGGCGGGGTGACCCAAGACAACCTGTCGAAGCCACAAGAAAAGAACAACACGACGAAGTCGAAGAAGGACACAGGAAAGTGGTGTGAGTTCCATAAGAGCCCCACTCACAACATAAATGCGTGCCAGACCAAGAACTCACTAGTGGCCGAGTTGAAGGCTTTAGAATTAGATGCATGTTCCGACCCTGAGTCAGAACCCAACAAGGGGAATGGAAAAGGGAAGCAGATCATTGACGCGGAGCCTAGTGCCACTTTAGTCACCACCAAGATCCAGAGGAATGAGCCCCGAAGATCCAGAGGAGGGGGAGTGCCTTTTCCACTCACAGATGTGGGTGAAGGGTTTGCCGCTGCAATTCATTCTTGACAGTGGGAGCCAAAAGAACCTCATTTCAGCAGAGGTCATGAAGTAGTTGGGCCTACCAACTACACCACACCCGTAGCTGTACAGTGTCAGGTGGATTTACCAAGGACGAGATATCCGAGTCCGCTAGCAATGCCGCCTTCCCTACAACGTCAAGACCTTTACAGATGAGGTATTGTGTGATGTTGCACCTCTTGATGTTTGTGATGTACTATTAGGCCATCCATACTTGTGGAGTCGACATGCTGTGTATGAGTCAAGGCCTCACGCCGTTATTATTTCTTTTGGTAATTCATAATACAGGATACCGGAGATAGCCCCACTTATCGCCACCTCTTTGATCTATGTTAAGAAATGAAGCAAGATCGTCTCCTAGACTAGGAAATTCATTTTATGTCTGGTTTTCTCCCAAAGTAAGGGGAAGATCATCACCATATACATGACCCCTGCGAAAGGTTCCTCCACGTAGCAGCAGTAGCAGAGGGATATGGTCATGAAAGAACACAGGAACAACTTCTCCTCACCCACAGGGGTACCACACAAGTTTCAGGTGGGCGACAAAGTCTAGTTGCATCTGCAGAAAGAACGCCTTACAAGAACCCATTAGAAGTTCAGACCACTCTGACGTGGTCCTTACAACATTACCAAGGCTGTGGGAAACAATGCTTTGGAGCACAACATTCCTCCATTCCTTCGCCTGCACCAAGTGTTCAATGTGCACCGCCCTTGACCATGCTTCCCACCATTACTAGACACATCCAAGATTGCAAAATAGCTTACCAGGGACCAAGTTCAACAGATGGAGGAACTCAACGCAATGGGGACCATTGCTTCCTAAGGGGGGAGGAATGATCTAGGTGGATGTTGGTGGCCACCCACCTATCCCACTTGGAACCCCACAATTGTCTCTTTCAGTTATTCAGTTTCCATAATTGTAGCACAATTTACTATTTTTAGTAGTTTTTTAAGGTCATGAACTTCCGAGCCGTTTCGAGGCCCTAAACAACGTTTTTTGGGAAAATTGGGAGCAACATGGGTCAATGGGCCTATGTTTCTGTACCTAAAGTTGTAGTACTTGGAAAGATCTTTCTAACGAGCTATGGTGCGCGTCAAACAAATATCATATGCCAAAGTTACGACCTCGAGAAGTTGATGTACCAATTTACCCAAAACAGGGCCCACTTGTAGAAATTTCACCTGTAGAACAAACTGATACATGTAATGTCCTAAAGCATAATACTTGTTCTACTTCTACAAAACATTAAGCAGAAGCATAATCAAATTCATGAGCAACATCAAGTAGAAACATGCATAACAGATCAAGAGAAATAATCACACATAACAAAAGATATATCCAGGGGAAAGTACCAGCATAAAACCCCAACCATGTATAATCAATCAAGTGGAAATCCTCTTCACAATACAAAAAGAAGCAGCTCTCAAGCTATCCTGCTCTTTCTGTACTTTGATGATCTTCAATCAGAATATGAAAATCATGGACTACCTAGGCCTCAATCTATAGATCACAAGTCCTCCAATCTCCTATAATAGATCCTTCTCCATGCAAGGAATAGTTACTAAAAATATCTAAGCATCTGATAGTACACTGTCCCACATTTGATCTCAACTGGGTCTCTAACAGAACTGACATGCAACAATTATCCATGAGTGAATTCTCAGTTATCTAAAATAATAGCTGTCACATGCATGCAAGCATTAACAAACTATATTTTATTATTTTAACAACTTGTTAAAATAATCTAATTGGACTTGACTAGTTAGAACTAAGTCAACTGATTCTCTCATTATAGAACCCATACTTATTCCCTCAATCAGTGGAGGAAATTAAGAATAAATTCCTCAATCAGTGGGACAACTCATGTGCATGCTCACAAAGACTTCAAATTCGAATTTCCTTAACTAATTAACTCAACTGAATTAATTAATTAATATTTCCAACTGTTGTTAAGACCAAAATTAATTTTACTTCCTATAGGTAGACTAGGGACTGCTATAAATAGGAAGGGACCAAGAAATTCTATTTTTAGTAGTTTCACTTCTCACCCAATGTGGCCAATGACCTCACTGGCCAAACTGCTATTTTTAAACATGCTATTTTTAGAAGGTCTATTTTTAGCACATTCTAAATTTAACATTTTTTGTTGCACATTTTTCAAAATCCCTCTCAACAAGAAAGGCTTTCTCTTGAACCCGATCCTGTAACTCTGGAATGTTTTGCATGCAACACATCTACCCGGTCCACTTGCTCCAACAAAACTTGGAACAAAAACACTCCCAACTGACCACTCTGTTGGGCTAGGAACATACTCTGATGCTGAAGCTCTACCTGCTGCTGACAAGTGCTCCCTCTCTGAAATCTGCGCTGCTGCAACATCTCTATGCATCTCGCACCATTTCACATCTCTCTGTGCCACCTAGCACTGTGCAAAACACTTGTGCCTCTCGCATTGCTGCAGCCTGCTAGCTATGCGTTGTCCTGGGATTCCCTGCGTTGTCGCTCTCTCTGCCACTCCATCCGCTTCTATCTCTACCCAATATGTCAGTTCCTGCTACTCCACATTGGGTCTCCTGTAGCAAGGTCTCATCCAAGAGCTTAGGTACCTCAAGGATCCTGCCCCTCTCCTTGGGACAATCACTCTACATCGCCCCACCTCCTACCTGGAGGTATTGCTGCATGTGATCCCTCAGCCCACCTGGCTCGAAGTTTCCCCCTACTAGATGTCTTTGCATGAGTAGATGTCTCTACTCTGTCTCCTCTCAGCTTCCCTTGTTGTGGCTGCTCCACAACCTCTTGAAGTTGTTGCACCAATCGTGGCTCCTCCACAATTGTCTAAGACTTCTTCTGGCTCTGCATGTTGAGAGGTAATTTACTCTTCCTCTCAACCACCGAGTATCTAACCTTTGCCTTTCTCCTCAAGGCTTTGCATGCATATTGTACCTCAAGTGCATATAGGTTCTTCGCTAGCACAACAATCTATTTCCACTTTTCGTCATCATGAAATTTTCTAGAAAAAGAGCTGATTTTAAATCAACGATATCTCCCTCACCGAAACTCCGATTCAATCGATTTTTTTTTTTTTTTTTTTGGTATTTTTCTGTAAGGAATCCAAATTTGCTATTTATTTCTAACAATTTTGTACAATTTTTTTTTGATCTGCTCTGCAAACTCTTGGCACAAAACTGAAAACTTTGAAATCTCCTCTCAGTATACTGTTCTCTCCTTGATCACTAGTGCTTTGATACCATGTAGAAATTTCACCTGTAGAACAAACTGATATATGCAATGTCCTAAAGCATAATACTTGTTCTACTTCTACAAAACATTAAGCGAAAGCATAATCGAATTCATGAGAAACATCAAGTAGAAACATGCATAACAAATCAAGAGAAATAATCACACATAACACAAGATATATCCAGGGGAAAGCACCAGCATAAAACCCCAACCATGTATTATCAATCAAG
>APFE031132751.1:11838-23731 GCA_000404065.3 Pinus taeda
ATGCAAGCATTAACAAACTATATTTTATTATTTTAACAACTTGTTAAAATAATATAACTGGACTTGACTAGTTAGAACTAAGTCAACTGATTCTCTCATTATAAAACTCATACTTATTCCCTCAATCAGTAGAGGAAATTAAGGATAAATTCCTCAATCAGTGGGACAACTCATGTGCATGCTCACAAAGACTTCAAATTCGAATTTCCTTAACTCATTAACTCAACTGAATTAATTAATTAATATTTCCAACTGTTTTTAAGACCAAAATTAATTTTACTTCCTATAGATAGACTAGGGACTGCTATAAATAGGAAGGGACCCAGAAATGCTATTTTTAGAACTTTCTATTTTTAGCAGTTTCACTTCTCACCCAATGTGGCCAATGACCTCACTGGCCAAACTGCTATTTTTAGACATACTATTTTTAGCAGGTCTATTTTTAGCACATTCTAAATTTAACATTTCTTGCTGCACATTTTTCAACACTCCCTCTCAACAAGAAAGGCTTTCTCTTGAACTCGATCCTGTAACTCTAGAATGTTCTGCATGGAACACATCTACTCGGTCCACTTGATCCAACAACACTTGGAACAAAAACACTCCCAAATGACCACTCTGTTGGGCTAGGAACATACTCTAATGCTGAAGCTCTACCTGCTGCTGACAAGTGCTCCCTCTCTGACATCTACGCTACTGCAACATATCCATGCATTTCGTGCCATTACACACCTCTCTATACCACCTAGCACTATGCGAAACACTTGTGCCTCTCGCATTGCTGCAGCCTGCTAGCTATACGTTGTCGTGGGATTCCCTGCACTGTCGCTCTCTATGCCGCTCCATCCACATCTATCTCTACCCAATCAGTCAGTTCCTGCTACTCCACATCGGGCCTCCTCTAGCAAGGTCTAATCCAAGAGGTTGGGTACCTCAAGGATCCTGCCCCTCCTCCTTGGGACAATCACTCTACATCGCCCCACCTCCCACCTGGAGGTATGGTTGCATGTGATCCCTCAGCCCACCTGGTTCGAAGTTCCCCCCTACTAGAGGTCTCTGCATGAGTAGATGTCTCTACTCTATCTCCTCTCAGCTTCCCCTGTTGTGGCTGCTCCAAAACCTCCTGAAGCTGTTGCACCAATCGTGGCTCCTCCACAATTGTCTAAGACTTCTTCTGGCTCTGCATGTTGAGAGGTAATTTACTCTCCCTCTCAACCACCGAGTATCTAACCTTTACCTTTCTCCTCAAGGCTTTGCATGCATCTTGTACCTCAAGTGCATACAGGTTCTTGGCTAGCACACCAATCTATTTCCACTTTCCCGCCGTCATGAAATTTTCTAGAAAGAGGCTGATTTTAAATCAGCGATATCTCCCTCACCCAAACCCCGATTCAACCAATTTTTTTTTTTTTTTTTTGGTAATTTTCCACAAGGAATCCAAATCTGCTATTTATTTTTGAAAATTTTGTACAAAAATTTTCAGATCTGCTTTGCAAACTCTCGGCCCAAAACTGAAAACTTTGAAATCTCCTCTCAGTATACTGTTCTCTCCTTGATCGCTAGTGCTCTGACACCATGTAGAAATTTCACCTATAGAACAAACTGATATATGCAATTTCCTAAAGCATAATACTTATGCTACTTCTACAAAACATTAAGCGAAAGCATAATCGAATTCATGAGCAACATCAAGTAGAAACATGCATAACAGATCAAGAGAAATAATCACACATAATGCAAGATATATCCAGGGGAAAGCACTAGCATAAAACCCCAACCATGTCTTATCAATCAAGTGGAAATCCTCTTCACAATACAAAAAGAATCAGCTCTCAAGCTATCCTGCTCTTTCTGTACTTTGATGATCTTCAATAAGAAGATGAAAATCATGGACTACCTAGGCCTCAATATATAGGCCACAACCAATCTCCTATAATAGATCCTTCTCCATGCAAAGAATAGTTACTAGAAATATCCAAGCATCTGATAGTACACTGTCCCACATCTGATCTCAATTGGGTCTCTGACATAACTGACATGCAACAATTATCCATGAGTGAATTTTCAGTTATCTAAAATAATAGTTGTCACATGCATGTAAGCATTAACAAACTATATTTTATTATTTTAACAACTTGTTAAAATAATCAAATTGGACTTGACTAGTTAGAACTAAGTCAACTGATTCTCTCATTATAGAACTCATACTTATTCCCTCAATCAGTGGAGGAAATTAAGGATAAATTCCTCAATCAGTGGGACAACTCATGTGCATGCTCACAAAAACTTCAAATTCAAATTTCCTTAACTAATTAACTCAACTGAATTAATTAATTAATATTTCCAATTGTTGTTAAGACCAAAATTAATTTTACTTCCTATAGATAGACTAGGGACTGCTATAAATAGGAAGGGACCCAAAATGCTATTTTTAGAACTTTCTATTTTTAGCAGTTTCACCTATCACCCAATGTGGCCAATGACCTCATTGGCCAAACTGCTATTTTTAGACATGCTATTTTTAGCAGGTCTATTTTTAGCATATTCTACATTTAACATTTCTTGTTGCACATTTTTCAACACTCCCTCTCAACAAGAAAGTCTTCTCTCGAACCCAATCTTGTAACTCTAGAATGTTCTGCATGCAACACATCTACCCGGTCCACTTGCTCCAACAACACTTGGAACAAAAACACTCCTAATTGACCACTTTGTTAGGCTAGGAACATACTATGATGCTGAAGCTCTACTTGCTACTGACAAGTGCTCCCTCTTTGACATCTGCACTACTGCAACATCTCCATGCATCTCGCACCATTGCACACCTCTCTATGCCACCTAGCATTGTGCAAAACACTTGTGCCTCTCGCATTGCTGCAACCTACTAGCTATGTGATGTCCTAGGATTCTCTGCACTGTCGCTGTCTCTGCCGCTCCATCCACATCTATCTCTACCCAATCAGTCAGTTCCTGCTACTCCACATCGGGGCTCCTGTAGCAAGGTCTCATCTAAGAGGTTGGGTACTTCAAGGATCCTGCCCCTCCTCTTTGGGTCAATCACTCTACATCGCCCCACCTCCTACCTGGAGGTATGGCTACATGTGATCCCTCAGCCCACCGGGCTCAAAGTTTCCCCCTACTAGAGGTCTATGCATGAGTAGATGTCTCTACTCTATCTCCTCTCAACTTCCCCTATTGTGGCTGCTCCACAACCTCCTGAAGCTACGGCACCAATCGTGGCTCCTCCACAATTGTCTGAGACTTCTTTTAGCTCTACATGTTGAGAGTTAATTTGCTCTCCCTCTCAACCACCGAGTATCTAACCTTTGCCTTGCTTCTCAAGGCTTTGCATGCATCTTGTACCTCAAGTGCATACAGGTTCTTGGCTAGCACACCAATCTATTTCCACTTTCCCACCGTCACGAAATTTTCTAGAAAAAGAGATGATTTTAAATCAGCGATATCTCCCTCACCTAAACTCCGATTCAGTCGATTTTTTTTTTTCCCGGGTATTTTTCTGCAAGAAATCCAAATCTGCTATTTATTTCTAAAAATTTTGTACAAAAAATTTCAAATATGCTCTGCAAATTCTCGGCCCAAAACTCAAAACTTTGAAATCTCCTCTCAATATATTGTTCTCTCCTTGATCACTAGTGCTCTGATACCATGTAGAAATTTCACCTGTAGAACAAACCGATATATGCAATGTCCTAAAGCATAATACTTGTTCTACTTCTACAAAACATTAAGTGGAAGCATAATGAATTCATGAGCAACATCAAGTAGAAACATGTATAACAGATCAAGAGAAATAATCACACATAACACAAGATATATCCAGGGGAAAGCACCAACATAAAACCCCAACCATGTATTATCAATCAAGTGGAAATCCTCTTCATAATACAAAAAGAATCAGCTCTCAAGCTATCCTGCTCTGTCTGTACTCTGATGATCTTCAATCAGAAGATGAAAATCATGGACTACCTAGGCCTCAATATATAGGCCACAAGTCCTCCAATCTCCTATAATAGATCCTTCTCCATGCAAGGAATAGTTACTAGAAATATCCAAGCATTTGATAGTACACTGTCCCACATCTGATCTCAACTGGGTTTCTGACAGAACTGACATGCAACAGTTATCCATGAGTGAATTCTCAATTATCTAAAATAATAGTTGTCACATGCATTCAAGCATTAACAAACTATATTTTATTATTTTAACGACTTGTTAAAATAATCTAACTGGGCTTGACTAGTTAGAACTAAGTCAACCGATTCTCTCATTATAGAACTCATACTTATTCCCTCAATCAGTGGAGGAAATTAAGTATAAATTCCTCAATCAGTGGGACAACTCATGTGCATGTTCACAAAGACTTCAAATTTGAATTTCCTTAACTAATTAACTCAAATGAATTAATTAATTAATATTTCCAACTACTGTTAAGACCAAAATTAATTTTACTTCCTATTTCATCCTTCCGTTAGAGATCAAATCCTCTTGTTGCATTGCATGTTAGATGTCCCGCTTAATCAACTGCATTCCATTAGGAGCATGGATCATCTGACGGTAGTGGCTTGGTTTACATTTTCCCTCATGCCCTTTACCTGTTGGCCCCTTTCCGTTCATCAAAATCATATGCAGTCACTTTTGGTCTTTGAAATTTCAAGAGTCGTTTCTAGGGTTTCACTTTCATTAGGTCTAGGGTTTCATCAAAAAGGTCTCCAAAATGTCCAATAACAGTCATCAGGCACATGAGGAAGTTCCAGTACCAATAAATTTCATAATTAATTACTCAGAAATGTGTTTTTCCTTAATTGCTCAGAAATGTGTTTTTCCTCAAACTCTATTTTGAGGGAAAAACATAGTATTTTAGGTTTTTATTGTATTAATTCATGTATTTTTAGTTCTCTTGTATGTGAATAAGTTTAGTGGCGACCACATTGGAGAAGAAAAGTTTATTATCATTGCTTTGCTTTATAAACTACAGACGGAGTCTGAAGATTAGCCAGGTAGCCTTTGAAACGTTATTGCTTTGCATTAGCGCAAGTAGATGAATGCTACTTCAGTCAATATCCGGTCTAGTTTATGAATTGAACATCTGGTTTCCTCAATAAAATGTGATCAAGTTTAAATCTGATTGTTGATGGTGGACAATGATCAGACACTGCAAGGCAAGAATCAGGAGCTTGAAGGCAAAGTTAAAGAGGGCATCGAGGAGGCGAAAGGAGCATGATAGACTTCAGATATTGGCTGAGGCTTCCCTGGCCCAACACAACTCTTGATGGAGAAGACTCAGCCCAAATTTCAAAAAATTTGGGACACTTTTTGCATTTTTGACATTTTTGGGCTAAAACACAGAAATTTCTGCCATATGCGCCCCGCCACCTGGCGCTCGCTTTTGATGGGAGCCTCCAAATGACAAAAACTCAGCATTTTTGGATTTGGCATGAAAAAATATGCTTGCCTACCAATGGTCAAAAATTTTTGACAGGTTTTGGACCCTCAAAAAGGTAAAAAACACTCAAAAAAGGACCTTACTGCCCCTATTTTGACACACAAGAAGCAGTGTTGGGAGAATTCATTTTTGGAGGGGCAAATGGAGGAAAAATTCAAAATTTCCACTTGGGTTGGAAAGTAGACAGGTAGACCTTTCCAACAAGCACACTTGGAGAAAATTTGGACACCGGGAAGGCCTCCCAAAGTGGCTACAAACAGGCGCTATGCATAGGGACATTATCGCGACGCATTGGGTAAATTTTGTTGAGTTTGACCAAGAATGCTCTGTTTTTCGCCTAGCTTTTGGACAATTTGACTTTTCTCATTCTTAATGTCAAACTTGTGATGTAATTTCATGTAAATGGATGGATCTTGATGTAAATATGTTAAATTTTCACTTATGGAGGTAGATTCATCTATCAAAAGGTTGTTTGAAACTAAATGAATCAGTTCCCTAGTTTCTAGAGGCAAGTTGTTCCATTGCCTAATTTCTAGTTCTCAATTTAGAATTTGTTGGAACAGCTCCTAAACTTGTGAGCTCAACCCCTAGAGGCTAGGATGAGCTATGGTTTGTCTATATCTTGTGATTTTTCATTCATTATCATGATTGGAGTTTTGAGAAAGCTTGGAGTTTCATTGTACACTCATATAAGCAGTTTTGGCTAAGGAATAGAGACCAGAGTTTGCAACACTCTTTGGGATTCATGTGGCATTTTGTTTTGGTATACTGCTTTCACATGTAATTGTGAATTCACTCATGCTTTATGTATGCCATTATTTATCTTCTTTCTTCTTAACTAAATCAAACATGGGTAAAGGTAGAATCCATTGAAATTGCAGTGCTCTACCTGGGGTTTGCTTTAGTTTTTTGATGTTTTCAGCTGTTTGAAGAGGATCCATGGCTTGTCTTTCCCTCTTCATCTCCTCACCTGTCTAATCTCTCCATCTCATTCAATTTGAATGGCCAAACCAATTGCCTACCTTTCCCCTTTGAGATCTCTGCAAAACTAAGCCTGATTCCCCGCACCCAAAATTTGCCTTTCCCTCTGGGCCAACAAAAACTTCATTTTATTCAATCAAACTCATTTACATACATACCTAGCCTAAGATCAGTCAGCATATCAGTCATCTCAAGCCCTTATTAATCATATTTTTGCTGAGATTGACTAGGAGAGAGCCCTCTCCCGACTTGGTAGGGCTAGCTACCAGGTTAAGCATGGTTTGATGTTACCCTAGATCCTACCTTTCTTAGCCTGAGGTAGATTTGGGCCCTAACAGATAGACTAGGGACTGCTATAAATAGGAAGGGACCCAAAAATGCTATTTTTAGAACTTTCTATTTTTAGCAGTTTCACCTCTCACCCAATGTGGCCAATGACCTCACTAGCCAAACTGTTTATTTTTAGACATGCTATTTTTAGCAGGTCTATTTTTAGCACATTCTAAATTTAACATTTTTTGTTGCACATTTTTCAACACCACTGTTTGGCGTTTCATCTTCTAGGGTTAGGTTTTTGGATGTTTAGTGTTTTCCATTATTTCTCAACAATAAATAGGCCTTCGAGCCTCATTGTAACACAGTTTAGAGGCATGTAGCCGCCACATCTCGTCTCAGAAATAAGCTACCATCGCCCTAGCTGGTTTATTTCCATTGTTGTTTGTAAGCATGTTTCAGTACTTTACATTAAAGAAATGAAGTATTATTTCCACTACATCTCTGTGTTTATGGTTATCTTTGTAATTTGTTGTGTTCCTGTTTAAATCCAGATCAACTGTCCCGTTAGCCTATGGGTGATAAGGTGTACGCTTCAGGTGGTATACTTGAAATTTTGTTGTCAGTGCGCTGATCGTCTCATTCAGGAAGTGTGTACCATGATCACTCATTAATATTTTCGGACATTCAAATCATGTCAGTACTTGCTCAAATAGGAACTTCGCGGCAGTCATGCCTGTGAAATCCTTCACCGGCTACGCTTCTACCCAACAAGTCAAATACTTTGTCACAATGATAATGTACCTTGCTCCTGTCTTTCCTTGTGGTTGAATGGGTCTTTCAAAATCTATCGCCCACTTCTCAAAGGGTTGCATTGTCATTTGTGGATTCAAAGGCATTTCATCCCTTTGCGATGGCTTTCCCATTCTTTGACATACATCACGCACCTTGCAATATGCTTTTGAATCTTGTTGAATGGTTGGCCACCACAACCCTACGCGTAGAATCTTCTGTGTGGTTTCTCTCCTTGCATAATGTCCTCCCACGACACCCCCATTAGCATCCGCGAGGATGCTGCTTCATTTGAACTCAGGTACATACATCGCAATATCTCATCAGTCCCCATCTTATATAGATGCCTAGCAATGAGAGAGAAATCTGCCTCGCACACCACTAATTCCTTCTTTTGTTGGATAGAGTATCCTTCCGGTGTAGTTCATGTTGTTAGGAAGCATATTATATCCTCAAAATGACCATCCACGACATGCCCTGCAAATAGTTGTGCGTCAGGAAATCCTTCTTCCAAGTTAGTAGGTTCCTCCCCTATTTCGATGTGCGACAGATGGTCTGGTCTTGCATTCAATCGTCTAGGCTTCACAAAAACTTCAAAATCGTACTCCTGGAACAATAGGAGCCATCTATAGATTCTCGCCCCCAACATAGGCTTATTGACCAAGTGCTTTAGCGCGGAGTGATTCGTATACATCTTAAAATGGCCTCCTAGCAAGTAATGCCTATACTTCTAGAGTGCATACACCATAGCTAGCTCCTCACGCTCAGTGGTGGAATAGTTCTTCTTTGCTTTGGATAATTTGCGGCTTGCGAATGTGATAGGATGGTCCAAGCCTTCTCCGCCAATCTGTGTTAGTACTGCTCCCAGTGCTATACATGACGCATCGACATGTACATGAAACTCTTTCTTCCAGTCTGGGAAGACTAGAATCGGCGCGGTAACTCTCTTTTCTTTCAGTATATCCAAGCCCTTCTTAAAGTCATCATTCCAACAGAATGTGACATCCTTTTTCAACAATTTCTCCATAGGCATGGTGATCTGGGCATAACTTTTGATAAACTTTCTGTAATATCCTGTATCTCCCAGAGAAGCGCATAACTATTTCACACTCCTCGGCGCTTCCAAGTTCAGTATCATCGCGATCTTCGCGGGGTCTACCATTAGCCCTTGTCTACAAACCACATGCCTCAACAAGTTTACAAAAGGAACATAGAACAGACACTTCTTGAGGTTGAGCACAATCTAGTATCTTTGACAGGTATCCAACATCAGGCGCAAGCTTGCTACATGGTGCTTAACCAACCCAAGTACAATCCAGTCATGAAAATATACCTCTAGGAACTTATCAATAAATTCCTTGAATGCCGCAACAACCACACTTGAGAAGATTGCAGGCACATTCTTTAATCCAAACGGCATTATAGTGTACTAAAAAAAACCCCACTCGGTTACGAAGGTTGTCTTGCTCCTATCCTCTAGCGCGATTGTGATTTGGTGGTACCCAGAGAACCCATCAGTGAAGGAATATGCTTCTTGGCTGCCTACATTGTCCAACACTTCATCAGTGAATGAAGTCGGCAAAGGATCATGCACACAAGCGTCATTCAGTTTTCTAAGATCCACACGTATCCTTATCTCATCCTTCTACTTCTTCTCTTGCACCACCATTGGGCTTACCCAATCAGATTCTTCCATAGGCTCAATGATACCTTCTGTGAGCATCTTGTCTAGCTCTAAGCAGACCTTCTCCTTATATTTCGGATTGAGACAGTAAGGCCTTTGCTTAACTGGCTTCGTGTCGCATCATTCCTAGGTCCCCAATTTTTCCTTTCAGATTCGTAAACTTGGTAGGGAATAAGTCCTGGTATTCATGGAGCAATTCAGTGACCTTATCCATCGTTGCGTCATCCTAGTAGTCTCCAATCTTCGTGAATTTGGGTTCTGCCTCTCTACCAATGTTCACTTGTTTCGTTTTCAACGGCGCGGTTATATCAGGGTTCTCAATCTGCGGCCCTTGAACCTTGCGGTGGCCTTCTATTTCTGGAATGTTAATCATCCATGGATCCTCGTCCTCTTCTTCAGTAGTTACGTTATAACATTCTAGTGCACTACTCAGCAGAGTAGCCCATTTAGGCTGGTTGGAGAGGTAAATCCCCTCTACGGATAGAGGCGATCCCTACTAGCCCAGAACGGGTCTAGTAACAATCAAACAATGCTATCACGCAAGTTCCTAATTGCAAATAAAGAGTAAGTGATGAAGACCTACTTGAGATCCAACGCTTTAGTTCGTAGAAGAGATGGCGCTCGCGTTCCTTTGCCTTGGCCGGTCACGATCCTCCACTATCCACGTGAATGGATACCTGCACACAAAGAGAACAACACAAACACAAGCGTGAAATCAAATATATGCAATTATACATCAGTCAGGAAGGATATAATTCAACATCAACCAATACAAGTACAACGAGAATGGAACCATAATGATAGTCATCTATTACTAATAATTCAACAAAGGAGAATACAACCAACATCCTGACGTCAAGTCCTCCTTTGGCTGGGTGCTCAGCTACACAAGTCTTGCAAAAGCTTGAAAGGGTGAGGGACAAGCTCTCTCTCTCTTTAGTGACAAAGTCTCCTTACTTAGGTAAAGCCTTATGGATACAAAGAAGGCTTCTTGCAACTCCAATCTTTTGATATCTTCCTTTCAGCACAAGTATTGCCACAAGAGTCAAAACTATCAGAACTAGAACTAGCTTGTTCAAGCCATGGAGACAAGCTTTTATAGAGGAAAAGGAAGAGATAAGGTCAATTCCCCACAATCATGGATTTGACTTCATCACTTGGAAACTTCCATGGAATGGTGGCAAACTACTTTCCATCCAAGGAGATTCGAAGCCAAACCATCCTCACTCAACTTGGAATCAGTTTGGTGAATGAGTTGGACAGAACCTTCGGAGGTTTGAGTGGTTGAGAATTTTTCCCAAACTGGTTGGTGTGATTGTGACTCTGGGACAGAGCGCTAATGGCGTGCCCTTTCTTTAGGATTTTCCCCATTGGCGCGGGCATAACACAGGGCACCAGCGCTAATGCAAAAGGGGCTGTTTTTAGGGGCAATGAGCAGGAGATGTCTTAAGGGCATATGAAGCTCATGTTTAGAGGTGAATAAGGCAAGTGGTTTCAAGTCTTGTCACTTCTCACAAGTCCCGGAATGTGTCCTCCAAGATGCGGGAGAGGGGTAACAGGGACGGTGACAAACGATGAGAAATTACTGTGTAACAAGGTTGAATCAGTCTAAAGGATTTTTGGTATCATAATGATTGCTGCTTTCACCTCTTGTAGTGCTTCATCACTACTGTCAAACCTGTCCTCAAAACTGAATGTGATCATGAATCCTTCGCGCAGGATATCCCATTCACTTGTCCCATGGCGGAGCTCTATTTCTATATTCCAATTCATTGGGACAACATCCAGGGTATGACAAAATAGGTGCACCCACTTAGGTTGGGGCTTTTCTCCATAAGCCTAGGTCCATTTGGCTAGATGTGTGTGCGGATCATTTTTCCCATCATACTTGTCTGTCAGTCGCATTTTAGGCTTCCTAAATTGTGTTCTCATCATCCTCCTACATTTGCGCCAATCATCAAAGCTTCCCTTGTGCGTACCCCACCACCTTGCGAGCGTAGCCTGCAGTGCCCATTCCAATGCCTGGAAGCGGTGCTTTTCTAGTACCTCCCCTTCAAATGCATCCAAAAAGATATCTACCTCATTCATAACATCATAAGTAGGAAGATTTCTTACCTCTGCCAACATGCAAAGCAACAATTGAGTCATCATGTTGCAATTTAGCGTAGTTACTTCATGTAACTGATTCTGCAAGCGCTCTATTTCTTCATCGGTGTCCGAAGTGTAGGAACTCTTGAGATCCCATGTAATCCATCCATCCACAGTGGGATTCACCCAATCTTGGTCTCGTGTTGTTATCTTATAGATATAGTCCAGGTTGTCATCACTCTCATAATTGCGGACAGGTTCAGTATAGCGCGATCCTTCAGCAGGATCGAGGGGTACTATTACGCCAACGATTTCTTCTCAAAGATCATCTTTCGCTTCTTCAGATTGATTACCCCGTTCATATCAGTAGCCGAGTCAATTCCCAGGAGCACATGTTAGGGATTGCTGTCATCCACTATTTCTATTACTTCAAAATTAGCCAGTGCGCTCTCTCCCTCAATATCCACGGCCACCCCCTATAGCCGCCCCATGGGGATGATCTTCTGTTGATTCGCCATCCTTAGCTGAATCCAGTGTTACTTGGGAGCGGGAGCGACATTTTCAGAAGCTCCCGGTTTGGGAGCGAATCCTGGAGCGATTTTTAAAATATA
>APFE031132751.1:29448-54198 GCA_000404065.3 Pinus taeda
GGGTCCTCCAAGATGCAGGAGAGGGGTAACAGGGACGGTGACAAACGGTGACAAGTTACTGTGTAACATATGCCCCCTAAAGCATGAGGCCCAAGAGAGAGAGGGGTGAAGTGCTTTACAAGAACATGTGTGACTAAAACACTGCCGCCGGAGAACCTGCGAAAAGAAGTACAACTGATATCTCAAGTACATGATATATATGTGGTATGGGCGCAACCATCCGTAACAGAGTATAACACTGGATCCCAGGCATGGACGCAGCCATCCGATGAGGATCTATAAATGAACTCAGATATGGTTGCATCCATCCAATGAATGAGTCATGTAATGATTACAAAAATCCACAAAATGCAACCCGGATGTAAAACATGCACAATCCGGGGTCTTGCACTCCAACTCGACCCGAACACAGTACAAGTTCAAGCATGTGAATATAGGAGTCGAAGTCGAACATGCATGAACATCGTCTAATTACTAGCCAATGATGAAAACTGTTAACAGACGCGAGAGGTGCCACCAATAATGACGATGGTCCTCAAGGTACTATAGGTACAATCCACGATGTGCGAATGAATGAGCCGGTGTCAAACACCTGTAGAATCATCCGATCAGAGGCCAATGATGAAAACCTCACGTCGAACACGAAGAACCTGCCATTGAGGCATGCAGGCTCCAAGGTACCTAAAGGGAGTCTCTAGGTCACCTTCCTGGATAATGAGCTGAAGTCGACAGGAAGTGATCTTCGTCGAAGGTGGGCCATAATGTTTCCCACATCATCGCCACGAGATGGAAAGAGACAATATGTTTTGTGTGAGATCTCAGAGGCAGGTTGAGTATCTTTGCAGAGGCCAACTTCTCTTGAACATATCGGCGGCACAACGACGGATTTGGCAGTATTTGAGGTCAAATGATCAAAGGTCGTGACGACAAGACGATGAGCAGATGAATGGTCAAATAGGATAACCCAAACCCATGGAGGCAAATGTGAGATGAGATGAGATGTCCCCACCCAAACACGAATAATGGCATTACAGATATGCCTGTTGCTGTAAGTGAGCCGGACATATCTGTCAATCGATGACGACGATTATGATTCCTTTATTTCCCCCACCATTTCTGGCGAGTACCCCGGTTATTTTTGGATGAAAAGCTTGACGGGGATAGCATATGCTTGAGGAGTGTCATTCTGATGGAATCCGATGTCATTAAGTTTTAACGAGTCTGACAAAGGAAGAACTCGACGCCTTTTCCTGTTTAGAGAGTCTGAAAAGACAACAGAAAAGAAAACTCTGGGAGGGTCCTTTTTCGTAAAGTTATGTCTCTCGAGCTCGAAAAAGTATAAAACGATGCTCGAAAGAACCGCCCGATCATTACGACCGAGGAGTAATTTTCGTAAATAGTAACTTTGACCCGAAAAAGTAAAAAAGCGGTCAAAAGTACGTCGTTTTAGAGCCAATAACGAGTGCGAAACAACAAACACCCGACGATCTTTGTTAATTTAAACGGTTGAAAAAAGAGCTTTAAAGAGACCGCCTCTCATTCCTTTTGACGAGCTGAAAGGGGGCTCGGCTATCTTTTCTTGCTTTATGTCGGAAAAGAGCTTAAAGACGACATTTTTTGGGACCAAGTGCATATAGAACCATTGTGACTTCGCCGGTTCCGAGGACCTGCACAGGAAAACCACCCACGTAAACCCGTTCGATGTGTTAAAAAACATAGTAAAACACGCATAAAGGCATAACATAGTGACATTAGCACTAAATCCATGGTAAAACATGACAAAAACCCACTTTTATAAAGTCAATTAAGAATTTTTTACCATAAATAGGGGGTAAAAATCATTTTTTACCATTGTTACCATTTTGAGCCTTGGAGAACGTTGTGGAGCTGTGAAGTTGACGGAGCGAATTCCACCCCGTGCGGACACCATTCATCTGGCAGCTTGTTCCAGGTAGGTTCCTCTTGCTCCGCGCTTCGTTTTGAGTCCTTTTTTAAGCATTTGCACCATGGGATTTGGTCGTTTGGCCGAATTCTTTGAGCGTTGGTGCGCTCTCGGTCAGCGCGGATTCGCCCATCGGGTCCGCGCTGATCGATTATTATTACACACACCACCTCCCGGGTCAGCGCGGAAAACCCGTGTGCTTCCGCGCTGACCCAAGGAAAAAACAAAGGGCCACCATTATAAGCGCGACTGTTTTAAAAACAGTCGCACTGGCGCCGCGAAGCTTGATTTTTAAGATTTTGAACGGATAAACTTCAATGGTTAGCACTCTAATGTTTTTTGGTGGTCATACAAGACGCAATGGCGTTTGTGTGGCAAGAGAGGGCTCACGATAATGAAGATATAGCCGCTTATGCCAATGCAGGATGCCGAAATGCAATGCGGGCATGCAGTTTCCTAAAAATTTTCCTCACTCCACGCCTAAGAGCACAGCCGGACCTTCTGGAGCTTTTGATCAGAGATTGGAACCCAGTGGACGGAAAATTCACGGTCCGAGGCCGCGACATCGAGTTCGATTCCACGAACAATTACTTTTTGACTGGGTTGTCACGCGGGGGTGCGATGCCCATCCTGGAGGGGCAACGGCCCAGCGGTGAGACGCTTGACCAGCTCATGGCTCGGGTGTGTCCACAGGCGCATAAAACATGGAGTGGGAAGGTAAGCATTCATCATTGATTGACGGTGACATGGTCCTTCGCACCATACTCTTCATGGTGACCCGGGCAGCAGGGAGTTTGGCCAATCACAAGGCCTCGAAGGCTCATCTATTATTAGCTCTCGAGTGTCTACAGCCCAATGTTTTCAACTGGGCGGCAGCGGTGACGGCCAGCATGAAGAGGCAACTGAGCAACTATCGACGCGGAGAGTCGAAGCAGTTTGGCTATGGGTCGCTCTTACTTCCGCTCATGTTCGAGCGGGTGCCGGCTTTACAGCTGCAGGACATGGTTGTAGATCCACCTAGCAGTCCACGGGAGACGAGGGCCACTCGATGGGCCCAGGTCATGCCGCGTGGAGGTGGCGGCCGCTCAGTGTCATGGGGTGTTTTCTTTCGAGAGTGGCTGGATCGCCAGGTCATCTTCGTCGAGGACTGGCCATATGCCGGTATAGATTTCCGTGGTGACCCCGACATGCCACTGCCTGTGGGAGAGCAGTGGGACGATGGAGGTAAAACACTTGATCTCTTTTTGATTTTTTTTATCTTTTGTAATGTTTTTAAATTTTTCATGTACATGTCCTAATAAACGCTATGATATGTAGATGTGGGACCCACGAGACCCCTGGGTCTGGCTCCGGAGGCACGAAGAGAGGGACAAGGTGTTGGGGTCCTGGCCCTGGCTCCTCCAGTAAGCAACATGATGGAGACTATGGTGCACAACCTTGAGGGCTTACTGGCAGGAGTTCCAGATTACCAGGGGATCGAGGAGGTCCCCATAGCTTCTCAGATTCATACAGTGGGGGTGGAACCCAGGATGCACCGCCTTTTGAGGCGGGTGGCACGAGCAGTGGCATACTACAGAGAGCATAACCTACCATAGTAGATGCCTAGGATTCATTTTCACTGATGTTTTTGAGAGACATACGTCTCAGATGTACTGAGGACGTCGACTTTACCTTAGACATGTACACTTATTTTTTGAGCGCCTTAGTGTGCCACACGATATATATAATATATATATATATATATATATATATATATATATATATATATATATACATGGTGTTTATATTGTATCTTATGCTTCTTGTGTTTTGTTGATTTACATATTACGCAAATGTCTGTCCAATACATAATTAGCCAATGCATCGGTTACTGCATTAAGCCTTCTTGGAATGTGATGATAAGTAATATAATCAAAATCTCTTTCCAATAACTTAACACGTAAATACAACCTTAATATGCGATGATCTCTAACGGAATATTGACCATTGAGTTGGTGGACTACAAGTTGTGAATCTAAATTTACAACCAATGAGCGGATTCCGAGGTTAATCGCCTCGGCTAATAATTCAATTACAGCACTATATTCAGCTACATTTTTTGTTGTGCAACCTAGACATACACCTTGAATATCTACTAACTCACCATGAGGATCGTAGATCACCCATGCCGCAGACGAAAAATTGCGAGTGCTGCGGGAAGCACCATCAGCGAAACCAACGTAAGGTGATCCAGACATCTGTTTAGAAGCAAAATACACAATAAGCAGCAATCACGCTGACACACTAAGACAAGAATAAAAAATAAACATGCACACACACTAAACACACTGTGAAAAAGCATATGCATGTAAAAAATAAATGAGAGAGTGTCTGGACTCAGGCGTAATATTTCTTAAGATATAGCCCATTACGGGGCCTGTCCAAGGGATTGCCTTCATAATCGATCAGCTCGTAGGCACCTTTTTGTAGAACTCTTTTTACGATGTAGGGCCCATGCCACATTGGCTCGCGTTTTCCTGCTCCTAGCTTATCATTAGCCTGATCATAGAGCAGCACCAAATCACCTTCGACGAAAGAGCGAGGATTAACTGAGTTATCGAAATGAGTTTTCACTCGCTTCTTTTGAGCTTCGATAGCAAGGGAGGCTAGACGACGTGTCTCATCTAGTCGTTCCAAGTAAAGAAGCCACTCTTCTGCAGGAGTAGTCTTGGGAAGTAACTCGACGGCTAATTTGAGTGAAGGAATCTCACACTCAATTGGAAGGGTTTCCTCTAGCCCATACACTAGCTGAAAAGGGGTGAAGCCGGTGGCATCCTTCACGGAGGTCCGGTAGGCCCACAATGCAGAAAACAACATCAAATCCCAATTAGACTTGTGCATGCCAACATTTCTCTGAAGCATCGTGACCAAGACTTTGTTCACGGCTTCAACCTGATCGTTGGCCTGAGGATAGTATGGAGATGAACTATCATGCCTAAGTCCAAGTTGGGTTGTCAACTCAACCATCATATGATTACGGAAATGTTTTCCGTGATTTGTGACAATGTCTTGTGGAACTCCAAACCGAGAGATAACATGGTTGAAAAGAAACTGCGCCGCCGTGTGACCATCTTCTGACAATGTGGGCATTGCATCGGCCCATTTTTTAAAGTAATCGACAAAAACGATGATGTAACCATGCCCCCTGGCCGAGCGAGGGTTACATGTCACATAATCGATGCCCCACTTAGCAAAGGGGCCAACGGTCACTACGGGGTGCAGAGGGGCAGCAGGAGCACGCATCTTTCGCTAGTATATCTGGCATTCGTGACATGAACGGACAGCAAGAATGCAGTCCTTGAAGATGGAAGGCCAGAAGTAGCCAGCACGAAGGATATTTTGTGCGGTAGCATATCCAGACATGTGACCGCCACAGGCACCAGAGTGGCAGTCGTTTAGAACTCTTTCAGCTTCTTCGAAGGTGAGACATCGACGAAGAACTGAATCAACCCCAAGATGGTATAGGGTGTCCCCAACTATGCGATATGGCTGAGCTTGGTGATGAATCCGCCGACGAGCATCTTTCGAAGTCTCGGGGCGGAAGGAGGACGTCTGCAAATAGACGATTATGTCCCCATACCATGGATTGAGGGTGCTGATCAGGAAAAGAGTTTCATCTGGAACCGATTCCTCTATCTGCGAGGAAGTAGCGGCGGATGGCAAGGAGCATAGCAGTTCAACAAAAACAAGTGATTTCTTTGACTTGGCTGCAGTAAATTCCAAGTCGAACTCTTGGAGGATCACGATCCACTTTGAGTATTTGCCCCCCAGCAATTGTCGTGAAAGAATGTAGGTCATGGGGTTACAATCTGAAATCATCGTAGTTGTACGCAACAGAATGTAGTGGCGGAATCGTTGGACGACGCAAACCGCGGCGAGAGCCAACTTCTCGACATATGCGTATTGAGTTTCCGTGTCTAATAAGTTGCGACTAAGATAATAGATGACATGCTCGATGCCATGATCATCGTCCTGAACCAAAACCATGCCGATAGTGGTATCAGCAGCAACCAAATAGAGCGTATAGTCACGATGGTAATTCAGAGGCTGCAACAAAGGGGCATAAACCAGGAGAGTTTTAAGATGACCAAACGACTCCTCAGCTATGGCATCCCATCGGAATGGGGTGTCACGCTTCAGTAACCGGGTAAAACCCTTTGCCACTTCGGCATAGTTTGGTATAAACCGTCTTAAAAAATTAGCTTTTCCCTGCAAACTCTGTAATTGCCGCAAAGTTGCAGGGGGAGGAAGATTCACAATTGCCTCAACTTTCAGGGGATCCAGACGGATGCCCTCTCGGGAGACGATAAACCCGAGTAGTCGACCTGATTCCACGCAGAAGACACATTTGTGCGGATTTAAGCGAATATTATAGTGTTTGCAACGAAGAAAGATTTCACGAAGGTGCGATGGATGGTCTGCGTGCTTAGCTGAATGAGCGGGAAGATCATCCAGATAAGGCTGTACGATGTGTCTGATATCGTGGAAAGCATACGACATCACACGCTGAAAAGTAGCGCCGACATTTTTGAGGCCAAAGGGGAGCTTTTTAGAAGCAAAGGTGCCTCAGGGACAGATGAAGGCCGTCTTATGTTGATCTGCCGGAGCAATGTTGATCTGGTTGTAACCAGAAAAGCCATCCATGAACGAATATATCTCACTACCCGCACACTCGTCAATAAGTTGATCGATAAATGGAGTGGGGTAGTTGTCCTTTGGGCAAGCTCTGTTGATATCACGGTAGTCAATGCAGACATGAATGGTACCCTGTTTCTTGTCGACAGGGATGATATTTGAGACCCATTCTGTCAGTGGGATAGGATAGATAAATCCCGCCTTAAGAAGCTTTTCAACCTCTGCTTTGATGGCTGCCGCCTTGCGGGGGTGCATGGGATGCAAACACTGGCTAACAGGTTTGGCCCCGGGATACGTTGGTATCTCATGCACGACTATAGATGGATCAATACTGGGCATTTCTTCATATGACCATGCAAAGACATCGCAAAATTCACGAAAAAGAGCGATATAAACCTGAATCTCCTCCGGAGTGCAGGTCACTCCGATGTAAATATTCTCGACAATCCCTTCCTTGACAGAGATGTCGATCGGTTGAGTCTACGTGATGTTCCTTAAATTTCCTTCCGATGTTGTGTGATAAATCTGAATCGGCGTCTGAAGGGGTTGAGAAGGGAGACATGAAGCAAACCGCGCAAGACATAGTAAATTTTCCTGGGAGGTAGGGAGAAAGGAAGAACGGTGGTGAAGAGGGAACCACGGTCGTTCATCCAGAGACATGGTCTCTATAATAGCCTCATCGGAAGGAAATGTTTCCTTCAATGGATCTGAGGAGGTGTATTCTCTTAACCAAGGGGGCAAAACATCTGAGTCAAGCGCCCCACTCGAGATGGTGGGTTCATCATGAGGAGCCGATACAGCGACAATTTCAATGTAGTTGAGCTCGGCTGGGCTCAATGGCATCTCCTCGCCCCAAGGTTCTATCTGGTCGATGGAAGGAAGAATCCACGGATCAGAACGAACTGAGATCATCAAGATCGAGGCTAAGTTGGGAGGTGGGAGGGAAAAAACACCCATGAGGGCGGGTTCTTTAAAGAGCCCAGCTCCCACATTTTCATACGGAACTGAGGTATGCTCAACGAAGGGTACGTTTCCCTCAAAAGAGGAAGCGAACAACGAGAGTTGATCAACCATGACAATTTTCCCTTGATGGGGAAAACGAATGACACGGAAGAGAGATGAAGCCACAGCACGCATAGTGTACGTCCAGCTCCGGCCCAGAAGAAGGTTATAGGTAAGACTTGCATCTACAACTTCAACTTCAACTTCTACGGTCTTCCCTTCTAAGGTAATCGGTAGCCGTTGAAGTATACCATACAGTCGAGACTGTCTCCCGTCGAATGCTTCCAACGTTGTCGGGGACTGACTCAACGTCGGAGACCCAATGGCTTTCCAACATGCAACGGACATGATGCAGGTCGAGGCACCCTCATCAATGACTGTACGATGGATCGTTTTAGAATTGATGACGACTTTTATGAGGAAAGCTATCTGATGAGGCAGTCGGGGCACATGACTCTCGAGATCGAAAGTGATTAAATCCGAGTCCGCTGGGTCTATGCCACCGATGGCCGATAGCAGGGACTTCCTCTGGGGGGGGCAGCTCTTAAGGACCTCTAATGCGGACATGGCAGATGGAGCCTGCGCTAAGTCCTCCACGATGCTATAGTGCTGGGCAATACGAGCATTCGGGTTATAGGAAGACCTCCTGAGTACCCCTTTGGGAGGGGGTCGGATTGTCGTCTCGGTGTTCGGTCTCTCAATATGGAGAGGACTAGAGCTGGACGGAGGAGCACTTGAGGGAACCTCTGGCTCCTTCCCGGCGGACGACGGATAATCCTTAGCTCGAGCTGATACGTGAATAGGAATAGTTCCAGCCATGAAGACCTGGGAACCGAAAGGAGAGGATGAAGAAGGATCAGCTACCATCTGGGTTTGCTGAGAGGGAAAGGGTTCTTTCAAAATAGCAGGGATCCCTTGAGCACCTTTCAACAACCGAGTAACTTCGGCCCGCCTAGGGCAGTCCTTAGTATAGTGGTCTTCCTCACAAATGAGGCAAGGATACTTAGGCTTGCGCTTAGCTCCTTCCTCACCAGGAGGTTTAGATGATTCCTACTTGGGTTGATTGGACTTATTCTTCCCTTTCCCCTTTTCCTTTTTCTTGCCTTTTGAGGCTTTGCCTGTCGTAGAAGACTGAACGGCATTCACCTCGGAAGTATTACCGGAAATAACAATGCCCTGGGAAGATTTCTCGTTGGGTGAACTAGACTTCTGCTTCCCAAAGTTGGATGACCTTTTAGAGGCCTGGCCTACAGAGCCAATGACTCCATCAACAGATGGTTTGGGTGGAGCCTTGGATGTGCCGGGCCTAGGGGCGTCTGGCAAATAATTATACAAAGTACCAGACTAAGAATAGACTAAGTCTAGGTATTGAGCACGCGTGATCGCTTGCTCTTCAGTTACGCATGCCCCCATAGAAATGTCCCGGGCAATCTTGGGGACAAAGGAGGTAGTGAACCAGTCGGTGAGGAGGAAATCAGGTATCCAGAACTTGATTAACCTGCGACGCCTTCTCCACTCATGAATATGATCGGAGATATGTGTAGCAGTGTCCTACTTAAGAGACGTAAGGAGATGAGTCCCCGTCTCATACCGAATGGGTAACTGAAAGTGATTTAAAAATTCCATAGCCAGTGAATTGAAATCATGGAATGATGCACGAGACAATTCGATATACCATTTTGTTGTCGATCTAGTGAGGGTCCTCTGAAAGAGGCGAAGTCGGATTGAATCATCGAGCCATGAATTCGATGAACACCATAAGTGATACGTCATTACATGGGCCTGAGGGTCTTCTCCGGCCTTCCCATCAAATTTGGGACAGTCACTTGGAATTTTAGTTGGAACTGGTGGCCACTGTGGGTCGTGTAGAATGGGATCATTCGTCAACTTTGACACATCGGGCAGTTCCAACGTGGCTAGGAATGGTAATTGCGGATTAAACGACATTTGCGGCGGATACGAGGTGGAACCAGAATTCCACCCGGCTCCAGGTTGCCCCCATTGTCCTTGTCCCGATGGACCAGGTCCATAAGGGCCTTGTCCAGAAGGATTCTGTCCATAAGGGTTATTCCCAGAACCAGGTTGTTGATTCTGCCCCCCAGCACCCCATTGGTTACCATATTGACCAGCAGGTTGTTGATAATTTGGTTGAGGATTACCCTGCGGCTGTTGGTAATTCTGATAAGGGATATAAGGATTTTGTCCCTGGGGTTGCTGGTATTCGTACTGAGCCTGTGAACTAGGCGACAATTGGTGGGATTGATACCCGCCAGAATGCTGGGGTTGGGATTGGTACCCACCCGAATAGGGAGGCTGGGCCTGATACCTGCCAGAGTACGGAGGCTGGGATTGGTACCCGCCTAAGTACAGAGGTTGGGATTGATATCTGCCCGAGTAAGGAGGTTGGGATTGGTACCCACCTGAATACGGAGGCTGGGATTGATACCCACCTTGATATGGATGCTGGGATTGAAACCCACCTAAAAGAGGAGGTCGGGATTGGTACCCGCCTGCATGCTGAGCCGTCTGGCCAGAGGGTTGTCCTGGTCGGATTGGGGGCGACACCGCTCGCCCAGAAGGTCGACCTTGCTGGTTGAGAGGGCGCCCCTGCGCGGCCGAGGTTTGTCCCTGGTGACCAGAGGGTTGCTGAGTGGTAGGCCGACCTTGCTACATGTAAGGCTGGCCCCCTTTCCTAGAAGGGTTTCCTTGTTGGTTTACGGGTCGACCTTGTTTCCCATGGGGTTGTCCCTGGTTCCCGTAAGGTTTCCCCGAAGGGTAGCCTTGTTGGGTACCTGGTTGACCTTGTGGGGTGTTGGGTTGTCCCGGGTTTCCTGAAGGTTGCCCAAGATATGTAAATGCCAGACCACTAGAGACTAAAGGTTGTCCTTGATGAGGTTGTCCTTGCGGGCCTCCCTGCTGACTTGGGTAATTTTGACCTATATACTGCTGCCCATAATTAGGCTGCACGTAAGGTTGTTGACCCTGGTAAGGTGGTCCCTGCTGTCCTTGTCCTGGATAGTACTGGGTGCCACCATACCTGGTGGTGCCCCAATCCACGTTCAATGGAACGGAAATCTCATCATAAGGAATTTGGGGCAAGGAGGTGTACAAATAATGATTTTCAGCATCATAGTACGGGCCTTGACTATCCAGGTTTTGGACATTACACAAGTATTCAAAATAGGCCTCCTCTTCCGTCATATACTAAGAAGCAGGAGGAGCACCACTTGCGGGGTGCACAACTCTAGAAGAAGGAGACGGTTCACCACTCTGCGTTGGACCGCGAGATGGGCCCGCGGTAGAAGTGACAGCAGACGAAGCTGTGACTGTGCTAACAACTGGAGTTGATACCGTGACACAAATGGTCGGGTTGGTGGGGACTGCCGTAACAGCAGAATGAGGGGCTTGGGAAACAAAAGGCCCTGTGGTAGGGACGATGTTTTGACCCCAAACGGAAGAGGAGACTGCCGAGTTCATAGCATCCCGCAATGACCTATAACGCCCTGGCACCGTGACACCCGAAGACGTGACGGTGTAGGGCGTAGAGATGATGGGGGATGTTGTCGGAATGGGAGAATCTATGCTCGACATCACGGACGGGCCACTAGACACTGGAGAAGCGTCGCCCATATCGGATGAAGCCATCGGAGATGGAGTGCCGACAGGAGTGGCAGGGTAATCCTCGTCAAAGGGCTCCCAAATAGGGTTGTAAAAGAACTCGTAAAAATCGTCTTCTGGAGCTCGAGAATTCAACGGCTGGATGCTCGGAACAATAGAAAGAGCGTCATAGACCGGAGTTTCAGGGGCAACAGAAGATGGAAACTCTTCTTCACTTGGGATCGAGGACGGAGTTGATGGATCCGCCAGGATGACCAAACAAATACCCTAAATAAGCTAACGATAAAACCTACTCAAAACTAAACGCACACAAGATCTAACCGGGTGATGTTATCGTGGCCAAATGAATTTTAAGACACAGGAACTGAACTTGACCTTTTCATGTTTCGAGAGTCAAGAAAAGGACGAAAAGATGACTCTATCTACTTTGAATGTTTAATGAGCACGAAGTGACAAGACGCTCACTTACACCTTTTCTTTTAAAGAGTCTGAAAAGGATCAAAAGCGACTACTCTGGAAGTTCTAGGCAAAAAGGTTTACCAAGCAACCCGTAAAACTGCTTATACACCTTGGCAATCGTATGAGAACCAAGGACTTTCCGTACTGCAGTCAGTCTTCCCGGATGTTGTGTTCGGTGCGTTACGGTTCAGAAGGCGGCAGACTCGGCTTCCTATGGATAAAAGATGCAAGCCTAATGGAGTCTCCCCATATATACGCGACGGTACGTGGGAGCCCAATCCGTACTAGCACTTATCGTTTCACCATGGAGGAATCACCCAACCACTCAACGATAAGACACTAGGTTTAAAGATGCCGGAACACGTCTCTAGCCTAGACCTCTAGATATTCACGTTAAGTTCCAATGCATTTTTAGATAAATTTGGTTTATTTTACGGTTGATCTTGAATAGTTTTAGTTTCAAGGTCCTACCGTATGATCTCTCAAAAACCACCTAAATGCAACTATATGCCAAAGATCATCATTTTGTTCCATGAATTCTAGCTAAAAAGAGTTGAGAATCTTTCAAACAAACAAAATGAATTCAAGCAATCACGCAACCTAATGCAACTAACAGCAAGGAAATGAAACTTTTCTTTTGAAAGCACAAAATAACGAAACGCTCTTTTCCTTTCAACTATTAAATGCAAAAGACACTAGTTTGCTTTACTTTCAATGACATAAAAGTTCCTTTAAAATGAATTAGAGAGATAGCGACACTAAGTGAAAAACTAAAATCACTCAATGTACGCACAAGACAATTCCCAAGTCACTAAAAAACCAGTTTCCCAAATCCAAGGAAAACGAAGGCTTATGAGCTATGTAATCTAAGCTCAACAAGACACCGAGGAATTCAAAGGAGGAAAGCAAACCGCTTGGAACACAATCAATCACTTTCAACAATCACCAAAAAACGTGAAAACAAAAACGAAGTTGGCTGGTCAACCAAGAACAGAAGATCCCGAACGGGAGGCTAGACACACACGACCACTAGATGCCCTAGGGTTTGAGTGTGAAATCAATGGAGAAAAGCGAACACCCGAAGGATGAGAGTCCACAACCAGACAAACGACGATCCGACACACTTCAGTAATTGTAAAAGTCAAGACAAAATGCAAACCAAGCGACGAAAGCAAAAAGGAAGGCTTTGCAAAAACCGAAAACAAGCAATGAACGAACCCTCGCGGAACGAGGCCTCGTAAGCAAGCGAGTTACAGCTTAAACAAAATAAACAAGCCAAAATCGAAGTGGAAAAAGCAGGGGACAGCCAAACCAAGAGGTTCAGGAGGTCAATTTGGACAAAAGAGAGTTTTACAGGATCAGCGCGGGTGACCCCTCAACAACAAAGCGATGACAGAAAAAGGTCTGTAGCAACTTTGCGCTGTCAGCGCGGAAGGACACGGATAAAGGGCGCTGGCCCGAAATCAAGGTCAGCGCGACTGTTAAATGTATACACGCAATGACAGAAACGACAACGAAGACACTGTGCGATGTCAGCGCACCTGTTCTGAAATAAAACGCGATGAGGCTGAAAAAACAACTAAAAACGAACCAAAAACCCCCAAGCCAAGGCAACAGGCTTTCAAGGCAATTAAAGCAGTTCCCAAGATGAACCAGGAAGCAAACCAACAACAAATGAATCCCCAAACTTTGACAAAGAAGCAATAATCAAATCAAAAACAAGGGTGAAATACAAAGAGACAAGCAAGCTCTCCCCAGCGGAGTCGCCAAATTGTCGGAGAGGTAAATCCCCTCTACGGATAGAGGCGATCCCTACTAGCCCAAAGGAGGTCTAGCAACAATCAAACAATGCTACACTGCAGGTTCTTAGTTGTAATTAACAAGTGGGTAAAAGAAACCTACTTGGATTCCAACGCTACGTTTGTCGAAGAGATGATCCTCTCGCTCCTTCGCTCCAGCCGATCATAGTCCTCCACTATCCTCACGGACGGACACCTGCACAAGCAAAGAGAGAACAAACACAAGCGTAAAATCTACTAAAACAACTATGTATCAGTCAGGAAGGATACAACTTACATTAATCATTCATAGGACAAATGGAAATGGAACCATAAGAGTAGTCATCTATCTTTATTAATCAGAAAATAGAGTAAGGTACAACCGAAGTCATGACGCTGAGTCCTTCTCTAGAGGGTCCAGCCAACATTCTTCCAAGCATTCACCTTTGAAGCAAATCTCCCAAGTCAAAGAGGTCTCTCTCTCACACACAAGACAACAAGCTCATGACCTTCCTCAAGCTCAAAGCAATCCTCACACAACACACCAAATGCCTACAAAGAGCAGCACTAATGCACTAAGAATTCCTCAATCAAAGTCTATATGTTCCAAACTAGCTGCTCATGGGCAATGGAGGAGGCTTATAAAGGAGAAGGAGTCTCCATGAATAAGTAAAGGATGAGCTCTCCCCCAAGATAAGTGGATGATCAGTCGAACAAACATGCCAGAGAAAGGATGGCGACCTCAACAATGCTAACAGCCAAGTCTAGAGTCATATGGAAGATTGGTTGTTAGAACAAATTCACCTAAATAGGATCAGCGCGGGTGCAAAATTGGGCTGGCACGCTGGCATCGCAGATCAATTATAGAAGAGGTCTGGTCAGCGCTCAATGATACAAGCGGAGGGCGCGCTGTCTGTGAAATTGGACTAGCGCGGAAAACACGTGTGCTTCCGCGCTGGCAGCGTAGCCGTTACATTAGTCTCCGCCAGTCAGCCCGGTTATTTAATAAACAGTCGCGATGATTCAAATAACTTAGGCAAAGAGGGTTTTTAGCCATTTTAGAGAGCATAAGTGAGGTGAATGTGGTTTTATGGCACAGTAGGGAGACTGACATGATGGCAGTGACATTTTACTGTGTAACAGAGCATATTTCTTGTTTATGCGTAGTAGGGGTAGAATTTTAATGCAAAATTGTAACTGCTCAAGAAATTTTAATCTAAATCAAGAGAAACAATTCTACTCAATTGTTCTACGGACATTAATTCACAACTTAAAACAACAATTTCGAACATGCAATGAGAAATAACACACATGCACGGTATTTTTCTAGGGGAAAGCAACTGCTAAAAACCCCTGCATTAAATCAAATGAATAGAGATGTATTACAATTGCTAGCTTTATCTGAGCTCAACCTGCAAGTGAATAACCTATCACTATGCTCAAAGAGAAGCTTTGACCCAGACTTAATCATTTTATGCCTCAGCTTGAGCCACTATTTCCTTGCGCAAATCCTGAGGAATTAGGCCCCTATTATTTAGGAATTTTCCTCCAATTGATTATGCAATTCCCAAGGTTGATCATCTGACTCCATGCAACACCTTTACACTCAAGACTAGTCTACATGATCCAGGTGGCTCCAGAGAGACACACAGGACAAAGATGGCCCAAAAATCAAAGTGTTTGGATGATGCTCGAAACATGTTCATGTTAAGTATCTCGTCGTCATGATCACGGAGGTGTGAATGGCTCGTCAAACCGAGCTCGTATGCGAAAGTTAGAGCTCTTCAAAGTTTGATATGACAAGGGAAAAGAGGGGCCCACAGTGTGCCACATGGCAGCCCATCAAGCATTGACACTTGGCATTTTTTCATTGGTCTCCTAAACCTACATAACAGACAAAAATCATTCCTATGGAAAATGGTTAGTAAATAACCATATAACAAAATTTGTTTTAATATATAGTTATTAAAATAACTATATAAAACAATAAAAACAATAAACAATATATATGATTTCGGGATTGGCGGCCATAACCCCCGCCGAACCCTTTAAAACCATCGCATATATATTTTAAGGCCGACGGCCATAACCCGCCACCGGCCTTATCGCAATCGCACCCAATAGCTAACATATATATATATATATATATATATAATATATATATATATATATTTATATAATATATATATATATATATATATATATATATATATATATACTACGCCATTTAAAATACCGATCACCGATATATATGTCGGCCCAACTCCTTATATCGCTGATTTAAAATGCCGATCACTGATATATGCGGCGCCAATCACCAATATATCAGTGAAATCTCGTAAATCGCGACGATAAATGCTGCCAGCATCCATGTTAATCGTCGATACCATACATTGACATTTTGGATAGCATCGATATTTAATGCGTTGACAACAGATTAAGGTGATAATGTTGTTTAGTGTGGGGTTTAAGGGGCGGGCCGCCCAATGCGAATCTAACCCCCATTTCAAATACATTTATGGTTATAAAAATTATATATATAGAGGGGCGGGATTGATCCCCCGACCTCTCCTTAACCATTTGCCCATTTTACCAATGCGCTAACTGAATCCCATTGGTTAATCGGCCGAGGAAATTAATTTAAACAATCATTTTTTCCTTTGCACACAGTTCGAGATAGAGGAGAGAGACTGCAGGCACAGATTTCGAGGCAGTTAATTAATATTTTAATGCAAGAACCATTAATTTTGCAGGAGGGCAAAATTTTCACTTTGTCAGAATTTGACAAATTTTATATGTTTTTTACACCTCTCGTCACCATGAGCACAACAGTGTTGTCCATTTCTCCATCAGAGTTCTGCATTTTTAGGTCATTTCCAAAATGCACACGGAACCATGATTTTAGCAAAAACAGGGAGTGGAACCATGAGCCATGAAATTTTCCCAGGGAGGTAAAATTTTGACATTTCAGAATATAGTAAACTTTATACCTGTTTTTCATGGTTTTCCACTGGGACCATAACGACAATATCATATTCGCCATCTGAGTTGCAGATTTGCAGTCCATCCATGGAACAGAATCTTTGAGGAATCTCGCGGGAATCTAAGAGATTCCTTGAGCCCAGAATTCTCAGCTTCTCAGAATTGCAGATTTTGGACAGTCGATTCATCACTACTCAACGCCACAAATCTGATGATGTCTTCATATTTCTTATTCCCTCATTTCTTCTTCTAGTAACTTTTCTAAGTGCCAATGCAGATGTCCACATCCTTGTGCGAGCAACCATCTTCATACGATCAATGCCTTGAGATCGATGGTCTGAGCAGCTTCAGTAGTGTGACATCCACTTCTTCAGATGGCCCTTAGTTGTGAGGTATATGATGTGTTCATGTACTCCTTGTTTATGTATTATGTTGCACAGATCCTTGATTGATGTTGATGCATGATCTTGTTTCTTACATGTTGTCATGATTCCTTACTTGATTTGATGCAGAATCTTTTATGTGATGTACTTGTTGTCATAATTCATCATGTTATGCTTTGATATCCCATGTTGTATGTTGTTGTTATAGCTCTGATACCACTTGTTATAGCTCTGATACCACTTGTTATAGCTTTGATACCACTTGTTATAGATCTAACCCAATCTTGTTATAGATCTGATCCAAAAATATAAGATAACTGAAATAAACCCAAGAAATAACAAGATCTGAATAGATAGAAATGCTTCTTTATTGATATCAAACCCTTAAGGTAGGGCAACACCATACATTCATTCCTTAAGGAAGGAGAACACTCCACAAGCCATATGCCTGTTCATACAATAATTCTTGACAATTCCTTGACTTGGAGTCTCTAGCCTCTTATAGGCCTCATACATACAATACCATGGATCATTACCATGGTTCTCTCATACCATCGAACTAATACCATGGGCCCCTTACATTATTACTAACTACTTGTGGTCCCTTACATGATATGGGTTAACCACCTTATTTATTACTATGGCCCATCCCATTATTACATTATTACCTTGGGTACCTCCCTTTGTACCCCATATTACCCCCCCTAGGTATATAATAGTTGCTAAGATACTCTTGTTGTCGTCATACATGATTTTTCATTGAGATCCCTTTTATGCCATGTTGGTGGGATGCTCATCATGTATGTTTTTGTATCATACTGATAGGAGTCTTTTGATTGAGAATTCTGGTTGTGGAATATCTCTTAGAGCCACTTCTGTGTGAGGGAACTTTTCCTTGTATGATCTCGACATCATCTCTTGTGTACATCACCTTTATTGACAACACTTAATGTAGCGGCCTACACCATCTTGACATTGGGGCCCGGAGACGTAGTCCCTCCTAGAAGAACTCTGTTATCAACGCTTTTGTTTTCATGTGTTGATGATTGTTATGTTCCTCTTCTTTACATCATATAGATGTATTCATTAATGTTCTTTTAAAAAACGCAATTTTAACACATCAAGCAAGTAAAAGGTCTTGGAAGGGTCCTTCTTCACACTCGGACCTGGATCACTACAATTGATGTTACACAACCTTGGAATCTCCACCATAGTTGGGGAACTCGAATTCTTTTCATGCACTAGCTATTTTGGGTTGATTAATTAGTTAACTAGATGATCATTGATTTAAACTATTGTCCCACTGCACAACTGACCTTCCACTAGTTCCATCAACAATTAAAACTAGTTTAACTGAAAAGCAACTTGAAATAGTTGACCTTGATTGCTACAAATTAGCAATCACACATGCTTAATTGAAATCCAAGTCATCTAACTTGAATTTACTAAGCTAACTAAGTGACAAGAGCCATTTCACACAAGTTAACTCCCTCCAAGTTATTTTCTCATGTGGAAATTCAAATTTTCTCAATTTAACCAAGGTAAAGTCAAATTGAGACTTTATTGTTGCATTTTCCAACACTCCTTCTCAGCAAGAAAGCAATTATCAACCACCCCTATCCAACACCTATGGAATTCAAACTTCCCTCTTGAAAAGGCCTTTGTCAAGATGTCAACATCTTGTTCCTCTTTCGAAATGTATTATAGCAACATTATTTGTCTCCGCACACAGTCCCATAAATTGTGATACCAAATATCTATATACTTGGATTGAACGTGAAATATCAAATACTCAAAGAGATTGATGAAACTTTGATTATCACAATAGATCACAATTGGATCCATCATCTAACCAAATAGTCCCACAAGTATCTTTCTCATCCAGATTGCCTCACATGTTGCTTGACTTGCAACGATGTATTTTGCTTCTGCCGAGCTTAGTGCCACAAATATTTGCTTCCTGCTATGGCAAGAAACCGTTGTGAATCCAACATTGAAAATTCCACCTAATGTACTCTTTTGGCCACATGGACTCGCTTTTGAATTGGCATCTTTGAAGCCGTGCAACTTCACTCCCTCTATCCATCTATATCATAATCCATACTGGGTAGTTCTTTTGAGGTACCGTAAAGAAGCATTCACTACCTTTAATATAATTTGGTCGGCCTAACCATAACTTGGCTCAGCTAGTTGGATGCATAGCACATATATGGTCGTGTGGTCACAAGCTACATGAGTGAACCAAGTAACTTCCAGTAAATGGTAGCATCCACCTCTTCACCTGAAGTGGCAGTATCCTTCCTCCACTTGATCTCTAGAGGTGTCTCCATGGGCTTATAACTCTCCATGCATAATCTTTATAGTATCTCATTGGGATACTTTCCTTGAGACACAAACAATTCCCCATCACCTTGCCATACTTCCAGGTTGAGGAAGTAGTGCATGAAAACCATGTCCTTCATTTCAAATTCCCTTGCAAGGTCCTCCTTGCAAGAGTTGATTAGCTTACCATCACCATTTAATATTAAATTATCAACACATAAAACAATGATAAGCAATTTACCTTCTACCAAAATGTGATAGAGGTTCGCATCTGCTTCATTTTTGGTGAACCCAAAACCAATGAGATAATTGTTGATCCCGATGTACCAATCATCGGGTGACTGTTTGAGACCATACAATGCTTGCTTGAGTCTACACACATGAGACTCCTAATCAAATGTCTCAAAACCTTATGGTTTCTCAATCTACACCTCCTTCTCAATAAAACCACTAAGAAACGTTTTTTTTTACATCCATCTGGTGCATCTTCCACCCCATCTGCACAACCAGTGCAAGAATTGATCTAATGGATGAATACCTTGCTAGAAGACCAAAGGTTTCCTCATAGTAAATTCTCTCCACTTGAGAGAATGCTTTTCCCACAAAATCTTGAATTATATTTTCTATGCTTATGTCTGTTGCATGCTTAACCTTGAAGATATATCTCGAACCCACAATTGATTTATCTGTTGGTCTTGGTACCACTTCCCAAACACTATTCTTTACAATGGATTGATATTCTTCCACCATTGCATCAACCCAAATAACTTTCTCTACTACTTCCTTGAAAGAGTATGGCTCAATATCTACAAGATCAGTCATTAGAGCCATGAAGCCAGTGTACCTATCAAGTGACCTCCTTTGCTTACGCATTTTTGAAGGAGCTCTGAAATTCTCCCTTGCATCATGAATTAACCTATCAACTTGCCTGGTTCTTTTTATGCCTTCTCTGAATAGTTTTGCATGAGTGGATGTCTCCACTCTCTGCTCCTTAAGTTGTGGTTGCTCCATAACTTCATGAGGCTCCTCCTTTGAAGCTAAAAGCTCCTCTTATGGTGGGATTTGAAGCTCCCTCTCAAGAGAGAACCACATCACTTTCTCCTCATAAAATTTTACATCCCTTTGCACAAGTGTCATGATCAGGGAAGGTAAGTACACATCGTAATTTTGTGGAGTTTCACTGTAGCCCACAAAAACTCCCAAATCTGTTTTCAGCTCAAGATTCTTCAGTGTTTAGAAGCTACCAAAAGTTGTGTTGAAGATTACAATATAACAGATAATAATTAAAGAATTTCATAATACAATGTGTTTAAGAGAAATTATGATAATACATTGTGGTGCAAGGAAGAATATATTAAATCATGCATTGAAAGATGAATGTTGGTGCATTGAATACGTTACATTAAACACTACAAACAATGTAATGAAGATTGTGCACAACAGGTTTCATCATTCCTCATTGACATGAGGACATCATCTAGAGCCAATACTATAATAAATAATAACCATTCAACAAGTGCTAGATAGGGATTGCAAGTGTGCAGAATACCTAACCCTAAAAATTGTAAACTTCAATAGTCCTCAGGATGATTCCTCTTCCTTTGCTCAATGCAGTCCATCTGAGCGTTTCTCATGTTGAAAGAAAAAATAGTCACAACTCCTACATGAATAATTTTTCCTCTGAGTTATTGATTAAATTAATTGTTGAAAGGGTCATACCAAATTGCATAACAATCTCGTGGACGAGTATTGGAAATAATGAAGCAACTTTGAATATTGATCATGTTTCTACAATGTCAATGAACTATCATGTTTCTACAATGTCAATGAACTTACTTTCATGATCTTTTACCTTGTTTTTTTTGTTGTATTGTGCAGGATCGACATTCTGGAAGACATATTGAGACCGATAGAATATATGGCAACTTTTCTCATTTACATCACCTTCATACTTATGCCTTTGTTATGCATATTGCATCTTAAATGTCTTCACTTGTTTTATGGCACAATATATATGGTTATATTATCTTGATAGACATAGGTATATCCTCTCACAAGAAGGAGAAACTTTGGGGCAATAATTGTTATGAGATCTCCAAATCTTCTTCAATATTTCACGAACACATTAATTTGATGTGATATTGTTTCAAATATATTTCAAAATAGTTAATATATATTTCATTATTTTTGTAAGATATTAACCTATGATACACTATGGTTTCCATTCCAATCTGTTCCCTGAACTCTCTACATGTTCTATGCCACCAATGAAAGCAAAAGAACGAAAAGGGATTTAAAAAACATAATACTGCAAGAAGCTTGAGCAAGTTTGTTTTACCAAATGGATGAAACGGTTAATCAATTTTGACCTCAAAAGGGAGAATTAATTTGACATTTTAGGGATGTAAATTAATTTTGAATTCCTAATGCGAGATATATTTATTTTGCAATTCAATGTGGTAAATAAAGCAGTACAATTAACCATTTTGTATATTGCAACCTAATATTTTGATTGTGGTTGCTTGCATGTAGGAATGAAGCTAGATGGAGCTACTTGGAGGATTACTCCATTACATAAATATATGGAATTATACCCATCGTGTTTCAGTTGCCCTATTTTAGATATTGTTGTATTCTAATGATTGATTTGAAGATGAAAAAGTTATTTATTTCAAAGATCATAGTCATAGGAAGGCATAAGGGATAAATATCATGGTTATAGTGATATGTCTTTGAAAATTATAAGGATAGAGAGGCACTTACTAAAAATTGTGCCCTAGCTTGTATCAACACTTCTGCTTATTTTTCTTTTCATGATTTTTATGGTTCAGCCATTAATGCATAAGCATCGTTCGTCATTTTAATGTACACTAATGCATTATTGAAAAGGTTCTCAATAAGAAAACCAACAGGATTTTTAATTGATTGCAAGAATGTTACCAAAAAGAATCCTATGAATATGACTCAATTAATGCATTGTAGCTCTTGCTAAGAAATGCAAGAGTGTTATAAATCCTCTATTACTAATTAAAAGGAAAGCTGCCATATCAGCATCGACTAGATGTATTGCAAAATCAGACTGCTGTTGTCCCAATTTATCAGAATCTATACTTGTATTAGGACCTTTGAATCGAATAGTAAAGGTATTTTTGTGAACTGCCATAATGTAATACAGCCACAAGCTATTTCTGTGAGCTCATCCTTTGTAAATCCGGAGCTTAGTCTCCCCCAACTTTTTTGAATACATATAGCAACCGATTTTTTCAAAAAAAAAATAAAAATAAAAGGAAAAGCTACTAAGAGGATTGTCGGTCATAATGATTTTCATGTTGAAGCCTAAAATGATTAAAAATAAAAATCATCTGAGAGTTACTTGGAAGGCAAAGAGTTATATGAGCCAAATAGGCAATAAGGGAATTTGAAAGGTCATGGGAGAGGTGAACAATCACTCACCCATTTGCATAAAATACCCTCATGCCTTATTCATAGAGGGGGTATTTGGCTTTTGAATACTATAGCATTCAAGGCTTTAACGCAACTAATCTTGGAAGTTTATAGGTTGAGGATTGTGAGGCTATGATTTGTGTTTTACATATGATATGAACTCCTCTTGTTCCACTATTAGATTTTGAGAGGCTTGCAGTGCGTATGCTTGAATTTGTCATCATTTAATGAGAAGTTTTCATTCCATGCATTGATTCTCATGTATCTTAATAACATCTGCAATAGATATCCAATGCTTTTGTTGGTGTGTTTACATAATGGTTACATGTTAATGAACTAATTTGTCACATGCATCTTGTATCTTCACTTGGAATCTCCGCTCTTTCTTTCCATGCAAATGTTAGTAATTAATTATGAACAAATTTGCAATTATTTTATGATACTTTCCTGCTTTTGATGTCTTGGTTAGTCTCAACTATCTAATTCTCTCTTAAGGCATACTCTTACTCATTATTTTGTTGTTACTTTCTTGTATTATGTTCTACAAGTCATCAATAGAGAGTTGATCTTGTCCTTATTCTTTCAACATATTACACTTTGTCTCACACTTGTTTCTTTGCATTAGAAATCCAAGAGTAACACACACACATGGTGGCAATCGGGCCCATAAACCAAATGGGCTCCTATCCCCAAATGATGTGAGGTTTAATTGGGACTTCACACCAAGGAGACTCCCTAGTGTTGGCAACACATTCTAGAATTGTCAATATAGTAGCAGCTTGTTGCACACAAGTACTTTGGATGAAACAAACTCTTCAAGACATTAAGGTAACATACAACGAACCAATATCTATCAAATGTGATAATATAGGTGCAATGAGCACATTAAAGAATCTAGTGCTACATTCTAAAACTAAAACATTCCTATTAATTATCATTTCCTCATAGAGCATGTTGCTGAGAAAATTGTGCAACTGGAGTATATATCAACTAAAGAACAAATAGTTGGTATATTCACCAAGCCTTTGGCCAGGGAGCCCTTTGAATATCTAAGGCAAAGTTGGGAATAGTCTCGTCTCCTTATTCTCATTAGTATAACTCTAAGGATTATTGTATGATTGAAAATTGATGGATGATCTAAGGGGGAGTCTTGTTCAAAAGTGCGATAAAAAGGGAATTACTATCCTTGACACATGAGTATATCTCTAATATTATAGCAACAATATTATTGGAAAAATAGTCATCTTTGAATTCATTGTGACAAATCTTGAGGTGAAAAGAGATCGGTTTTAGCAGCAGAGACTTGAGAGAGATCATGAACAACATCATGAAGATTTGTGTATATTATAGACACAATTGGAGCAGACATAATGACTATTGGATGAACAGTTATAAGACAAAGAAGTTATCATAACAATAACCAATTTTCATCACATAAATAGCAACAATTTTTTTTATATATAAGAAGGCATTTCTAACTCAATGTTGGAGGAGTAATGGCCAGGCTTGAAAGAGGATTAAGTTTCCTTTTCAAATCCTAGTATGAATGCATGAGGAAGAAAATGCACTAATTCCATAAAAGCTATATCCAACACTTCATTGGAAGATGATAGTTCTCATGCTTGGTTTATGAATAGAGTAATGACTAAATAGATAAGTCACACCTTGCAATCGAATAGTGATGAAGCATAGTGCCTCCATGCAAGTGGATAAAAATAAATAAACAGAGACAATAAGTATTGGAATCACCTTAACTAGACTAAAAGAGCTAAGCTTGTAACCATAACACATCGGAGAGAAGCATTCCATATTTGCAAAAGTGAACTACACTAGTATGCAGTCAAACATATTCGTGCTTCATAGGAATAAATAAATTGCATGAATAACAACTGAAGAAGAGATGTTGCCTCCATGTGGAATGAGAAGATGCACCCGTAAATGTTAGAATTATGAAGATTATAAGAAGAATTTCGGCGTAAATCACATATCAAAGACCTTTGTCGACGTGTTTCGAACCAACTAGTGTGGTTCATCGTCAGGACAAGTTGAAGAAACAGATCCAGTCTAGCAATTTAAATAGTCTAAGCAGAGACTCCAACAGCTAAAAATAATGATAACTTTTTTTTTTTTTTTTTTTTTTTTTTTT
>APFE031132758.1:0-58001 GCA_000404065.3 Pinus taeda
TAGAAGCAGCACTACAAAGGAGAGAAGCAGGGCAATCTTCCAAGCCGCCCACAGAATCAATAGACCAAGAGGAAACCCCTCAAGATACCATCCCTCCAAAGCAACAGGCACCAGAAATAGCACCAGCCACTACAGCACCAACAACAGAACAGGCTGAGAGCCTGGACATGCAGAAGCTAAGGCAGGAAATTCAGGTGCTAGAGTCTCAGATGTCAAAGCTCAGTCAAGCCAAGGACAACTTAGCTAAGATAAATGAAAAATATGATAAGTCTAAGCAAAATGTAGCTGAGAGGGAGAGAGAAGTAAAAGCTCTGAGGAAAACAATTGCAGAGCTAGAAAAGGAGCTCAATTTTGAGAAAGTTACAGCAGAGCTCAAACAAGTGATTTGGATTTCCATTGGACAATCAATAACTAACCAATGGGAGTACATTGATGCCATATACGAGCAAGTGGGACTCATTGGCAGGGCAAGGAAAGAATTACACAGAGCAAGAAACTCCCTAGGCAATATGGCCGACCTTGCCCCTAAGATGATTGAAGTGCTCAATTACAGGACAAGTTCCCAGTTAGTGAAAATGGGAATTGGAAATAGGACTGAAACCATATCTGTGATCAAAAGAGTTACAATAATGAAGAATTTAATCCAGACCCTGGACAGGAGAATCCAGGATATGCAGGCAGATATAAACAAGTTTCAGAATAGGTTCTTGGCCCTGCAGGACAGAGGGCTTCCCAGTTTACTAGAATCAGGGAAGTTACTCTCTCATGAAAAATATATCAAGAGGGTAAGTGCTTTTGCAGCAATTCAGATTGCTGAGACACCAGGGACATCTTCAGCAGGCCCAGTAACAGGGCAAATTCTTTTTGAAAAACTAGATAATTTGTTTTTTATCAGAAATGAAGTATCACATCAGTTTGATGAGCCCCCCCATTTCTACAAGTATACAGAGGCTGATGAGACCTTAGGGTCAATTTTGAAACATCAGCTTCCTCCTCCAGATACATGGCAAGATTTAATAAGGTTACTTTTGAACCAAAGTTGAGAAATTAAATCTTTTTCGGCAAAAGGTCCATATTACATATACAGGGGGGGGAAAAAGCCATAACAGCAAGTACGAAGACGCTGAGCCAACTCAGCACAGGTACTCGACCGCAGCAACAACATCAGCAAGAACAGGTGGCAGGGCCAAGAAGATGCAAAAAGTAACAAATGCAGAGCACTTCTGCAGTTATGATAAAGCCGCACAGCTGACTCCACAATGCCCAAAGGTCAAAACATTATCCTGACAGGAGTTAAAGGCCTTTAAGAGTCATTTATATTTGTAATTACTTCTCATCTACTCTCCATGTGCGAATGTAAGAGATATTTTCCTCTCAGATGACTCAATACCTGAGATATTTTTGTATGAAACCTCTATATATTCCCCCTCGCGTTTGTTTAGAAGGGTTGGACTCCAGATGTAAGAAATCTCTTGATATCTCTTCTGTTATTCTCATATTGTAAACTCTCAGACAGCTAATACAAAGGACAATGGGATTTCTTCAAGCATGTTTGCCTCTTGATCTCCTGATGGTGTATGGCTCAAAGTTGCAGGATTCCTGTGTATTTCATGGATCAATAAGTTTTTCTCATTGCTCTTTGTTTCACATGTGATCATCGTTCTTTCATATGTCTTTCATGTTTTCCATACACTCAAATATCTAGATAGCAAGGAAAAAGAATAGTCTCAGGATTTAATCATTGGTTACCCTGAGCTCAGTCTAAGCTATCTTATATGTTTTCTTCAGTCATAGTATTTAAAGAGTAATTCTTCAATGCTACCTTTAATACTACATCATCACAGTGCTTTGTTATTTTAGGAATTCAAGTAATTGCTCCTGAATAACAGACCTCTTTTGCATTAGTCATCTTAAGTAAAGAAATCTTAATTGCTCTTTGCTAGTTGTTTTCACCTCACTCTCACAATTTACAATTTGTTTCATGGAATACACACAGGCCCTGTAGCTACACCCCTACCAAGTCAAGATCTCAAGGGAACACTGTCCACGACCCCATTGCCCAATGGATTAGTTTCACCTGCAGGCAGACTCTAAAAGATATCAGAAGCATCCTCCCAACCAAGCACAAAAACAACCAAAAATTTCATTTCACAACTAGCCTAAAACCTTTGTCAAAAACAGTGGCAAACCTTATAGAGAGAGCCCTCTCTGACTACAGCTAGGCTAGAAGCTGTAGCCCAAAGATTGGTTAGTGGTTACCCCGGCCGTATTCCCTAAGGAGTCATAGGGAACAACCTGGGTGATAACACGTCGCTGGGGTTGACATACTAGGCGAGACCCCTCTTTGATATAAATACGATGAGTACATAATTTAGGAGAGATTCCCTTCATATCTGTGTAATCCCATGTGAATGCTTCCTTATTTTCACGAAGTAACTTCATTAACTGTTGAGTTTCAGCATCTGTTAAGTTAGGGTTTATATTCAATGTTTTTCCAGGCTCAATTTCTATTGTTATGCTCTTGGAGGAGATATCAGTTGATGTTTGAGATAAATTTTCAGATTTAAGGTTTTGCTATGATTCAGGTTCCAAAATTGCAGTCAATTGATCATGTGTTTCAGAGTTAACCGAAGAAGGTTCGGAAATAAAATTACTAATTATTCATCCTCGGTTGTATCTTTAAAAGTTAAGGCTTGTCCAATAGTCAAAATGGGTTGGGTATCATCATCCTCATAGTCTAACCATACAGAGTTATCATTGTTAATCATAGGTGTAGCATGAGGGTAAAGAGTGAGCAGCTTAGTTTCACATCCATTAGAAATTGTCATTGAACCTGATCTATAGCTGATGAAGGCATCTGCTGTAGCCAGCCAGGGTCTCCCCAAAATCAATGGATGCCCCCCCAAATTTGTTTTAGTCTGTAATACAACAAAATCAGCTGGGTAGTTCCAAGATTCGACTAAAATTATCAAGTCTTCAATAACCCATTCTAGTTTGATTGTGGAACGGTCAGCTAGTTCTAGAATGGTTGGGGTCTCTCTAATTACATTCTTCAACTGTAATAACTGTGAAGTTTCAAGGGTCATAATTTTTATAGCAACACCTAAATCTACCAGAACTTTGGAAACAAAAGTTTTTCCAACCTTTACTGTAACTGTAGGATGACCAGGGTCACCATATTTCACAGGAGAGGTTTTTCCTGTCATTAAAGCAGCTAGATCACCCATCACATGAACTGTAGGGGGATCTTTAGCTTTTCTTCCAGGTTTCTTAATGCAAATGTCTCTAACAATTCTAGCATAAATTGGTACATCTCTAAGTGCTTGCAAGAGTGGAATTTTAACATACAGATTCTGCAATTCCCCTAGAAGGTTAAAAGCAGGTGGCTCAGGTGTCTTAGTGAGAGCCAAACGTTCAGGGAATGGCGGCTCTGCTGTTTCAGTAGTTTTATTAGAGGGTGACTCAACTGTTTCAACATTCTTATTGGATGACTTTTCTTTTTCTGTCTCCTCTTTATCAGAGTCGGAAAAAGCAATATCATCAATAATAGGTTCGACTACTCTCCCAGAATGCAAATGAATGTCATTACATTGCATAGGGAAAATAGGTTGCTTCTGAATATCAATGACCTTCAAAACTTTAATATTATTAGGGTTGGGGTTTGGTTGTACAGGCAGCTAGGGTCTCATTGTTTGGTTATTCGGTGGAGAGTTTGATGGCAGAGAGAGAGATTGCTGATACTGAGGGAATTGGTTTGGAAATGGGATTTGCTGAGCTGTCCAGCTTGGGTTCCACTGATTAAAATAAGATTGCTGTAGAGACCAGGGATTCCACATTGTAGGATCCATAAAGGGAGGGTTTGGTTGCTGCATGGGTGGGAAGTTCATTTGGTTGAAGGGTGGGTATTGCATTTGATTTAAGGGCGGGTAATTTGCTTGAAAAGAAGGATAATTATTCCAACGATTAAATGGCATATTAGCATTCATACCTTGTCCTCATGGTTTCCATTGCCTCCTCTGTGTCAGCAAGTAAACTGCTTCTCCTTCTTCTTCAGTTGGTTGTAGTGATGCTTTTATTCCAGGTAAAGAAGGGCATTGTTGAGTCTCATGGTCCTTCTCGCAAATAGTGCAAATTGGTACCTTGTCCAGTGGGCATTCCCTTAGTGGGTGTTTTTCTCTACATTTAGAGCAGAAAATAGCCAAAGCAGCTTCTGCCTCTGCCTGCTTCTTTTTAAGCTACAAGGTATCAATTTGTGAAGCAAAAGAGCTCAACATTTCAGTTTTAAATTCTTCAAGTAAGTTACCTATTTTAGCCCGTGTTGCTCCTCCACTAGCTAATTTCTGGACTCTTGAGTATGTACTATCTCTGCTTTTTGGTTTTTTTGTTGCTCCTCTTGAACATCTCTTATAGAGGTTGACAATATCATCATATGATTCTTTAGATATATCCCCTTTTCCAAGCATATTCAACATGTCTAAACAGTCATCTCGTACCCCTTTCAACAGTATTGACTTAAGAATATCCTTACTCATATTAGGATGATCAGATCGTTGTAAATTATATTGTAATCTCTCCACGAAATCCTCCAGGTTTTCGTCCTCCTTCTGAACCATCTTAAATAATTCCTCCTTCCTTTCTCTTGTTCGGTAATAGTCCTGGTATTTGGCCAAGAATTTTTCTTTCATTTGATCCCATGTTGTGATCACATGTCTTCCCAGGCTCATGAACCACCTTAGTGCATTTCCTTTTAATGTTGCTGGAAATAACTTTAACTTTTGAGGATTAGTAACATAATCATAACTCCTACATAATATATCAAACTCAAACAGAAATTCATCAAGGTCTTCAGATGATAAACCATGGAAATTAAGTAGGGCTGAGAGTGGAATGTTCTTCATAGGAGTTGCCCCTTTAGGAAGATCTTCAATAGGGAATTCCAAGGTGGAAAGGGAATTTTCTCCTCTTCCTTCTCTTCGTCCCCCACCAAAGGGTCCTTCATTGTTTCCGTCCATTGGTTGTTCCCCTATTTCACTTGCTCGGTCTTTAGCGCTTTCTGTTGGGCTCTCGATGTCCTCAATTGGTTCCTCAACTTCAATATCTTCTATTGATTCTTCAACTTCAATATCTTCTATTGGTTCCTCAATATCTTCCACTAACTCCTCGATTTGTTCTACTGTCTCTTTGGCCCTTTCTGGTCCCAATACTCCCTCCGTTTCGTAATCCGTCTGGAGAGAGTGCCAAGTCTATGGCCTCCGAGAGCTTTTCGAGAGCTTAGCTTCTAAGATGTTTCATCTTTTGAAATAATGTCGTCAATGAAAGTTTTCCTTCCTCCTCTGCCTTGGCCCCTGCCGCCTGTAGGGTTAGTTTTCCTGTGTCCTCTCATGCATCCTGTACATCTAAAAGAAAATCATTAATGCTCTTAAAATCTTCGGTCGCCTTCCCCGACAATGGCGCCAAAATGTTGGTCACTTTAATTGCTTACTAATTAAACAGTCGAGTGCAACATAAATTGTCAACCCGGGAAAGTTTGATTATTTCAAAGGCAACTACGTACTATATGTACTCAATTTTAATAGCACTAAAAGTTGTAGTATAAATAAATCACACCCTGTTAAATTTCCACTCTGTGTTACAGCAACTATACTCTATTGTAGATATCTAATAAGAAATGAATAATTAATCAGAAAGAATAAATCTTCAAAAGGAAACAATGGCTATTCTATAACAAAGGATCAGGACCCTATCCCTAGAGTAGGAACCTTCAGCACCTGCCTCTATTATCCAATTCACCAATTCACTCTGTAAACCTAATCAGCGGTGAGACACTCATGAAATAGCATCAATCGATTAATAGAAAAATAGAGTTTCAGCAAAAGTAAAATAACATACAGAAATAGTACTTGTTAACAAGGTATGAACAGAAATCACACTTAACACATGACAGAAAGATAATGGATGAATCTTGTGATGAAGGTGGGCCCTGTCCTTCTCACAAGATTCCCCAGGACACGAAAACTAAGATGAGATACTCAGAACAAAACTCTATTCATTCATCAATATACCATATTACAGAAAAGATTATGTCTCGTTCCTTCAACTACAACCTTGTGTTACAGCTTGTTCATCCCCCCTTCTAATGTAGATGTCTCCTCTTTATAGAGGAGACATCTATTACAAAAGATTTACAATATAGATTCTAGTTCAACCCATTATACAAAAATAGGGAAATCGGTTTCCCGTCAACAGAATGTTATAGTAATTTAGATTATGAATGTTACAACCAATGTAACAACATCCTCAGTGATCGATCAGGTTCATTTGTTGTTGTCAAATCTGGTACGCAAATCTCAACTGTCTCAGCTTCGAGATTTGCATGTTGTTCCTGTTGTTTCAGCAACTGCAAAAGATAGTCCTGCTAGCTTTAGGCAGTTTCAACAATGCGGTCTGCACATCATTCTTTAATTTTTCAGCAACTCAGTCAACTTCAAAGATCAATTATAAATATAGCATGATTATGTGTTAAATAATTAAACATATAGCAATGAGAAGAGTCACTGCATACCTTTAGAATGATTGAGTCAAAACACTAGCAAGGACTTTCAAATATGGGTTGAAAAGGGTAATATTATAGCAAAATATAAGGTCAAAGAGAGACAATATGGGGTCCTAACAAATATCAACTTATATATTTGATTGTAACACTCTCCATTTATGTTAATACAAAGAGTACATTGTTTTCCTATATGTGATGTTATGTTTACATTCATATATTTCAATGAATTGTGTTGATTGTATGTGCGGGTTCTAATTATAGTGATCAAAGCTAGGATTGGAGCATACAAGCCGAGAGGAGAGTGAAGCTTGCGATGGATTCCAATTGAGCATCATTCCATTGTTTAATTACTTTAAAGGAAACATTATATTCTTTTCTTTCTGTTGTTCTAGATCAGAACACTAGGTTTAGGGAAGATACTTTTGTCTGCAGTCATAGATTTTGTATAACACTACATTCATAGAATGTAATGTATAGTTTGAAGAAGGTCCCTTGCAGCCACCTCAAGAGTAGTCTACTTTACAATATCTACCACTTCTACTCATATATCTTAGAGAAACTTCTTCAAATCATATTTACCATAAAATTTTAGAATCATATATTTCTTATCAGTAGCATGATACTGTAGATATATATCATATACCATAAAGGTTATAATCAACACGTTAGGCAGAAGGTGAACTATTGGGTGATCTTATTGATCCAAATAGAGCCAAATCATAATTTGTGGACCTTCCACAATATTTTGTAGCCAAGAGCCTCTATTACCTATTGATTATTTCATGATTCTCATATCATACCTTTATTCTTATGCAGAGGCAAAAGGTAACCCCTTATGGGAGGCAACAATGGGGGAGGATTACAATTCCCTGATAAAGAACAACACATGGGAATTGATTCCTCTTCCACCCAACATGAAACTTGTTAGATGTAAGTGTATTTATAGGAATAAGAGAGATATTTAAATTTATAAAAAAAGTATGAATCTCAATTGGTGGAAAAATTCTTCTTATATGTATAGCACATTGATATGAAGAGAATTTTTCACTCATAGCTAAGATGGAGTCCATTTGGTTAGCTCTAGTCACTGTAGTAGCTACAAAGTGGGAGATACACCACATGGATATTAAGATGATTTCTTACATGAAGAACTTTAGGGTGAGATCTATTATGATCAACCATATGGGTGTATGAAATATCCTTTATTAGTTTGAAAACTAAAGAAATATTTATATGGACTTAAGCAGGAACCTCAAGAATGACATGCAAAAAGGGATTCTTACCTTATCACTCAACACTTCCTTAAATGAGAGTCATAATAATGTGTATATTTTGAGGCTTAGTAATTCACTCCTACTAATAGTACTCTAATGCAATGACTATAATTACTAAGAGTTCAACCTCCTCCATTGTTGTACCGAAGTTTGTTTTGCATGATAGGTTTTCTATGACAAATATGGGATTGTTGCACTATTACCTTGGTCTTGAAATTAGAAAAGTTGACCTAGGGATCAAAATGTCTTAGTCCAAGTATGCTAGAGATATCCTTGATAAATTTTAGTGGTAGGTTTTAAGATAGATCCAACCTCATTCATTTTTGGGATTAAGCTAGAACATGGTGGTATTACTCCTTTGCTTGACTCTACTGGGTATTGAAAGTTAGTTGGGAGCCTTTTGTACCTTACTTAATCTCAAATGACATCTTCTATGTAGGTGGAGTAGTTTTTAGGTACATGTAGGAAGCACTTGAGCTATACTAGAATGCAACAAAGTAGTTTCTCATATATATTAGGGGGGATACTAACTAATACACAATGCAACATAGTCTTCATTAGATCTTGTTGGATACACAAAATTAGATTGGACCGACAGTGACACACATCACATGTCCACTTCAGGATATATTCTCTACGTTGGATCTGGTCTAATATGTTGGTCCAACAAGAAGTAATCAACTATTACTTTATCATTGGCAGAGGTAGAGTACAGGGGTATAATGAAGCACTATTACTTGGGCTATATCATTTGTAGCACTTTCTTATAAAGTTGGGTGTTTAGTTTCATTGTCTAACAATTGCATGGTGTGATAATAAATGCAGTAAAATCCACTCTTCCTACATCTTCAACTTCTCATGTTGTGGGATGTCAATGCATTATTAACATCAAGGTGCCCATACACCTTTAACCATTTCTCGATTTGGTTCTCTAATCCTACAAAAAAACAAACACACACAATATCTATGCATGTATTGAATTATTATCTTACCCAATTTCATCAAATCCCATAACATGAATCACTTCCTTCATATGATATATTTCCACTATCTACCATTTAATATGAATTCATACATTCAAAATTTGAATTACACATTCATGTAGAGATAATCATATAATGAAAAATTCATTTCATTAACATAATTTGTACATACATCTACTCAGAACCTTGCCTTCCTCTCTATGGCCTGATTTCATATTCATTTGACCATCCACTCTTTTTCTTCACACTTACTCTCTTTTTTTTAATTTCTCGTAGGATTATAATAGATAAAATTTAGAAACATCATAGATTTTTATAGATCCTAAAATTAATACAAAAATCGCTCCATAAATTATATTTTCCAAAATCCTAAAATCACTCCATAAATATCTCATGCTTTAAGAGGCATAATTTATTTTAACTTATCAACAAAATCCTACCTATCCAAACAACTTCTAGACTCATGACTCATCATTTAGATTTCTTAGAGTAAAATTAATTCAATATAATATTTATAAATAATAATATGAATTCTTCTCGAAATGTCAAAAATCCTCTATGGAAGTTTGTCCTCCAAAGGCTTGATCGTTTAGAAGCTCTAATTTTCTTGCATCAAACTCCCACAGTAGAAACATTTATGACCTCTTTGTCATAAGCCTTTGATGTAACAATCTTCCTAGATCCTTGTCAGTCCAATTTAAGGGTGTAAATTAGATCATCAATTTTATTATTAATCCAAAATTCGTGAACTTAGAAGCACACCAAAATCTATGGTTTAGAGACCAATTCTGGAAAATTAACACTTTAACTAGCTTGAGATCGTAAGCATGTTACCAAGCAAACTTCAATCTCCCTTATAGGAGATGAACTCAAAAATATTCCATTGATGAAATCAACACTTTTATACCATCAATCACTATTAATCAAATAATCAATTAACCAAATTTAAACAATCCAATCACACATAAGCAATTTGACCAAAATGAACAATTTTGACAATTTTAACCATTAAGAATGAAAGGGATATCAAGCTCCTTTACAGGAGGTCACTTCATAATACTTCTTATCAAGCATTAAAAAAAAATATATTGTCAAATAATACTAAAATTCATAGTAAATTAACATAATGAAATTGCAGCAAACTAAAGATCATACCATACAATGAAAAACAAGTGCACAGGCTTGGCAATGGGGACCCTTCACGCTTTGCTTGCACGCTTAAGTTGAAAACCAGCTAAAAGAAATTGAATAATAGACCAATAATCCTCCATTAATCAAAATGAATTCATGAGAAACTATGAATCAATTGAATTCAACCAAGTAGCAATAGTTCATCAAACATAACATGACATAATATGTCTTTCTACCTCAAATCCTACATATTTATACAAGTATTTTTGTAACCAAATGACTAAAAATTCTTTAATATATTTATAAAAATCATAGATGAAGGCTAAAAGGTTGAATTCATCCTTCTTATCACTAAAATTTGGGAGAAATCCCTCAAAATCCAAAACTACCCTAATTTTGTGCTCAAAACAGAGGATTTTTTGCATAAGTGGCCTAGTTTGACCAGTGTTGACTAGGAACCTCTGTGAACCTTTTTGGGAGAAAAATAGGAGTTTCACCATCCTTGTGTAATGAGAATTACCCAACAAATTTAGGATTTCACCCAACAGTCTTGCGTATATGAAAACCATGGAGCTATTATGGGAAGTTGCAACAATATGTAATTACTGCTTAAATTTTAATTTTAAAGCAAAACTTCATCAAAATTTAAGTGATTCAAAGTAAATGACAATTGTACTTTATTTGATTAATTTCAAGGATTTTATGGACAAATATTGGAGTGGAAAAATGAAAATGAAGGAAAAAATGGCTTATGTGGTCAAAATAAAACACCAAAAAGTGATACCCAACATTCCCCTAGAGAAAGTCATTGCATGTCCTCATGCACAAAAAGTGTCCCTGTGTCCCTGTCACTATTCCTTTGCTTCTTCTACTTCCTCTGTTGCCTTCAACAAAATGTCTACATTGATTTCGGCCATGTGAAGAACCTTCAACCTTTGGTACTTTTTTCAATGCCTTCTTTTGGTTATACCATTTATATGCGTGTTTGGAGATTGGAATTTCTCTCACTTTCAACCTCCAATTTCTCTTCTTTAAGTATTCGTTTTCCCTTTGAATTCTTTGGCTTTGGATTTCAACTGTTTATTTTCATGTTTCGAATTCCTTTCAAGACCCTCCATTTCCTTTACAATCCTTTTTAGTTTCTTAATTTTCTTATCCTTCTTTGAAGTAGTTTTCTCTTTTATATTTTCAAGAATTATGGGTTCTTGTTCATTCAATGACATCTCATTTTCCATCTCCTCCTCTTATATTTCTCTTTCTTCCCATTCTTCCAAGGCTTGCAAATAATCATATTGATATTGTTGTGCTTCATCATTCTCCTCTAGAGTTTGTCCTTTCTGAGCATGTGGGCGTTTCCTATATTTCCTTTCATAAGTATAGAGTATATTATATTTTTCCTGTAATTTCTCCTCTTCCCTTACCATACTTCTTGTTTTTATTTTCTCCAAGGGCAGTTTTGACTTGGTTACCCTCAGAAGGATTTCCTCTTCTACATCATCACTTGGGACAAAAATATGTTGCTCTTCTGAATCATCTTTCCTCTCCTCAAAGTCATTACTCTTTATGAATTGATTCCATACAAAGTTTTTTTTTGAAGCTCATACATAATGATTATTTTTACTAACCCATGATGATAAAGACTCTTTTATGGATTATTGTTTTGTTTTTGCACTCCTTTGGCCATATTAGTGAGACTTTGTAACAAGTAGTAAGGCATATTGATTTTGTAGTCACCTGTCAAGTGTTGTAAGAGTTTGACATGATATAAGTAGACTATACCAAACCTTCCTTCGCATGTGATAAATTTCTAAATGATATATACCATCTCATCCCAAGGATGCATTAGACAAATTTTAGAGATTCTTTCTTTCCAATTGACTGCTAACACTCTAGATCTACATATGAATGATTTATGTGACTTATCTTTCCATTTATTGATTTTAAAGTACCTCTCTCCTACTTGAGGAAGGCCAGTGATTTGTGACATGATATCTTCTGATAATATGATGGTAAGGTTTCCTACAATATCTTTTTCTCCATCAAATGAAGCTACAAACTCCATACATACTTTCCCATTATACCCACTAAATTTGATAAAAAATGAGGTCCAGTGGTTTATTTCTAGGAGCTCTAAGAAATCTCTATGTATTGTAGTGGTGTCAAATTGATTTGTTTCAACCTTAGAGACCATGGTTAAGACTTTTCCTTTTTAGTAACCCTTTATTCTGGACTTTTGAAAAAAAATATACCTCTGTTAAAAAGGAATAGGAAAACAATTTTTTACTCTCTAGTTTTTCCTTCTTCTTCTTTTTTTAAATCATGACTAGGGTCATTGTGAAGTAGAGTTACATGTTCCTCTGTGATGAAAATTGAAGCAAATGTGGTCTTGTGTGTTGGTATTTTTTCTTCTCTCCCCTGATCATGTCATTCCTCTTATTAACCTTGCCACTGTCAAAATAATATGTAGAACTGTTGAAAAAAATATGAACTCTATCTCACCTTACACACGCCATCTTCCTCTTTGAGTTCTATATTCACAATTTCTTCACTTTACTGTGACATAAAGGCCAGGAGCAAATGCAAGGAGAATTGATCAATTATAGGCTTAGATGACTGTGAACAATAAGATATGTATACGGGTAAGGAGCTAATTGCGTTTAATTCATGGCATTTCATTAGCTAGGATATGGGCATCATCAATTTTAATCAAGATGACTAGAAAAGTTATGGGATAACCTCTCACCTAGAAATTATTATCCTTTTCTATGGCTATGACTTCAATCTCCTCTTCGTCCGGCTGGTCAATAGGTGCACACAATGGCTAGGTTTAGAAGATAATCATAATGATGTCAACAATGGCATAATAATAACATTGTGTCGAGAGGCTTCAGAAATTGTAAGGTGTCAACCAGTTGTAATGTTTTAACTTCAGGGCTCAACCTTATATCATCATCTTTCATTGTCCTCTTTTAATTTGAAACAATGTATTGGTTATGAAACAATCAGGAATGTGATGGAAAATGTTACGAAACAATCATCAATGCGATGGAAAAGGTTACAACACAGAGAATTCGATCATAATATGATGACATTTAGACATAGTATCAATTAGGCTGAGTATGAAATTAGACCTAAAATAGAACATTACCAAGGACAAAGGCCTATTGTGATAACTTTTAGGAATAATTTTGACAAAGACAAAGGCGTTGTTTCATAGTATGACTAGGTCATTAGGTTATCATAATAAAACTAGTATGCTCTTCTTATCATTTCCTTTCTAAATTATGAATTTCAAGGACCCTTTAATACTAGGTTTTTATGTCTATCAGTTGACAAATGAAATTGTCAACTAATAAAAACAAAATGGCCTCCTAGATATCCAAATTTGATCTTTTGTCAATACTGCTCTTTGAAAACCTTTATGTCATACATGTTAGTGCCTTTCCTTATGAAACGTTTTATGCCACAAACAGTGATACTCATGCCCATAAATGCTTTAAGCACACAATGAATTTTTTGTACCTTACATGACTGCTCTTTTCTATGCTTTTAGATGACTACGCTTTGAAGAATAACTACCCTGTACTTTAGATAACTTCTCTTTGAAAAATGATTTCCCATACTTTGATATAATTTTGGAAAGAGGCAGTCCCTATACCTTCTTTGGTGTTTTAAAGGTAGGAAGCAAATGGAATTAATGGTAGGATGAAGTAATGAATGAGTGAAAGGAAATTGAAGGGAAAAACTATCATTAATCAAATGAATACATTACCATTACTTTTAAAATGAAAAATAAATCTCAAAAGTAAAGCATTAAAATTAAATTTTCTTATAGATATTTACTTCCCTTGTCATACTTGGACTCCTTGAATTAAAATGTTTTCTCTTTTGAAGTAATTGTCATGGTCCTTAGAGTGATTGTTGCTGGAGTAAACTTACAGATCCCTTTGATTAAGACAAGATCTCAGATCCCTCTTAACACTTACAAAAGACATTGTTGATGGTTGTTATTCAAAACATGTCCCTCTGATCATACAAGCCCCTCTAATCTTGAAATATAAAAGATCGGTGAAAATGGATGTAAAAAGATTTACATAAGAAAACTCAAAAATTATTTGCACCTTCCCCTAAGCTAAAGAGTTGAATTTTCCTCAAGTATGTATGGAGAATTGTTCTATTCAATTTCATAAAGGAAACTTGACATGGAGAAACAAACGAAGTAACTATTTTTATGAATTCTCACCAACCAATTTGACTTGGTTTTCTAATGAGAATTTTGAGCTTATCTTGTGCCAGTTTCCTAGTTTTCACAACTAAACTCCCTTTTTGTTTTTTTTTTTTTCCATAATTTTTTTTTTTAATTTCAGAGGGAGGTAGACACAAGGTTGTGTTTTCCCAATACCTCCATCTCATTTTGCTGTGAAATCTATTGCAAGAAATAATGTTTGTCTATAGGCTTGTCATATAGCTTTAACCTATGTCCATTAACCAAAAGTGAAATTTGTTCTTCATCAATTTTCTTGATTTTGACTAAACCATTATCATATATATCTTGAATCTCATATGGACCAAGCCAGTGAGCTGTGAATTTGGCTTGAAAGTCCTTGAATTTTGAGTCAAATAATAACGCCCAGTCACCTTCCTTGAATTGTTTCCTTTTGATGAATTTATCATGCCATGTTGCTCTTTGTCGTTGAATGAGTAGATTATGTTGCACTTCTTGTTGTATGATCTCATCTAATTGATTTAACTGTGACATCCTTTCTTTTGTGCTTCACTTAGATCGATTCCTAAATCAGCTGCCAATTTGTAAGTATGAATTTGAAATTCAATAGGAAGCAAGACTTTCTTACCATATACCAGCTGATAAGGAGTGAAACCTATTTTGTTCTTCCAAGTGATTTTGTATGCCCATAGAGCTTCATGAAGCTTTTCTAACCAATCTTATCTATGCATTCTAACTGTCTTGGTCATTATTACTTCTAGGGTTTTATTAGTAGACTCCACTTGGTCATTATCTTGTGGGTGATAGGGTGTAGATTTCTGATGCTTGATTTTGTACTTCTTTGCTATATCTTGAACCAGTTTATAGGTAAACTGTGTTCCTTGATCAATAAAAATTTCTCTACAAAGCCCAAATTTGACAAAAAATTCCTTAAAGAGAAAATTCACCATTTTTTGTTCTGTGGCTTTGGTCAATGCTTTTTCTTCCACCCACTTTTTGACATAGTGAGTACACACTATATGTACTTCTTTCCATTTGATGGTGGATTTATGGGATCAATGAAATCAAGTGCCCATTTTTTAAATGGTTATATGAGAACTTGTGGCTTTAATGGAATTTCATCAGATGGTACTTGTTTGCCCATCCTTTTACAACTTTGACAACTTTTGACATATTTCTTGGAGTTTTTAAAACTGGATGGCCACTGATACCCCGAATTGAGTATTTTGTCTACATTTCTCTTATATGCAAAATGTGCACCACAATGTTCATCATGAAAAGATTTTAAAATTTCTAATATTTCATCTTTTCTTACACATATCCGTATAATAAGGTTAGAACCAATATAAAAAAGATCTCCATTAAGCCATATGTATCTAGCACTTTCTCTAATCACTTTTCTTTTCTCTTTTGATGTAAAATCTGGAGGTAATTTTCCTGACAATAAATAATTAGCTATATCAACATACCATGGAGTTATAGCTGATATTGAAAATAAATGTTCATCATGAAATTTATCTAAAATAGGAACAATCTCACCAGGTGTATGTAGTCGATATAGAAAATCTGCCACTGATCTTCCCTTCCAGGTATATCTAGGACAATAATGTTGAATTCCTGCATCAATAACAACCATCTTGTTTTTCTACCATTAGTAATGGGCTTATTCATCAAATACCTAATGGAAGAATGATATGTATGGATGAATACTCCATAACTTGTGATGTAATGTTGAAATTTATTCACAGCATGAACTACTTCTAACATTTCTTTCTCAGTAACTGTATAGTTCAATTTTGTAGGGGCTAGATTTTTGCTAATAAAATAAATAACATAAATCATATGATTCCATTTTTTACCCATATATGCCCCTATTGTAGTATTTGATGCATGAGTAGAGATGTGAAATGGAAAACCCCAGTTGGGCCCTCTTAAAATAGGTGTTGTAGATAGTTTTTCTTTGAACTTTTCAAATGCAACTTAACAATTAGCATTCCAATGAAATGGTACATCTTTTGAAGGTAATTTTAATAAAGGTAAGGCTATTTTTCTAAAATTTCCAATAAATCTTCTATAATAGCCTGCATACCCAAGAAAACTCCTTACATATTTTTGATTTGTTGATGCTGGCAAGTTTACAATGATTTGGATTTTTGCCAGATCTACTTGTATTCCAGAAGAGGAAATATGACGACGCCCAACACTATCCCTTCTGTTAACATCAAGAAACACTTTTCATTGCTGAGAGATAAATGTTTCAATACATATTTTTAAAACATTTTCCAAAATTTTCAAGCAGTCATCAAAAGTATTTCCATACAGAGTGAAGTCATCCATGTAAACCTCTACACATTCATGTATCAAATCAGAAAAAATGGCCAGAACTACTCTTTGAAAATTAGTTGGTGCATTACATAATCCAAAGGGTAATACATTATAAGCATATGTACCCCAAGGGAATGTAAAATTAGTTTTGTCTTTATATTCTAATGCTATTTTGATTTTATTGTAGCCACTAAGTCCATCTACCAATTAGGAGATTTTTTTTTCCCAGCTAGTTAATCTAAGACATTAACTATGAATGGTAACAGAAAATTGTCTTTAGGAGTTTCTTTGTTTAATTCCCTATAATCTACACAAACTCTCCACTTAACATTCTTCTTTGTAACCACTACTAAAGGAGAAATCCATTGATTGTCTGAGCTAGGGTAGATAAATCCTACCTCTAATAGTTTTTGCAATTCTTCCTTAACTATCTCTTTAAACACTGGGTTCATTCTTAGTTGGAGTTTACTTATAGGTTTAACATTATCATCTACTTAAATATGGTGAATGTATGTTTCAGGATGGATTCCTTTCATATCATTGCAATCCCAAGAAAATTCCTTTGAATATTTTTTTAATAATACAATCAGTTGTTCTTCTTGTGATGGTTCTAAATTGTTTCCAATGTTAAGATATTTTTCAGGACTGATTTCAATTATTTTTCTTTGAGAATGTGTGATTGAATTAACATGAAAGACAACATTAAATGATGTTTGCAAAGAATTGATTGTGCAATTTTCTTGAAAACATTGTTCTAGAATCTTCTTTGCAGCATTGTATTACATAGTTCTTAATTTTTTTGAAGTATCTAGCTTTGAAATGAAATAATCTATTAAATCCTCATTATTCTCTTCTCTAAAATCAAAATATTGATTAACACTTAAGATAGGTTGAATTATTTCTTCCTTTTGTTGTTGTGTTTCATCAGGCCATGATAACAAATAAGGTGATTCAGTAGGAGGATAAAGTGTTATATGTTTTCTTTCATTTCCATGTGAAATAATAATGCTTCCTAATCTACAACCAATGAAGGCATCAGCTATGGATAACCAAGGTCTTCCAAGAATTAATGGGTTTCCTCCTAAATTTGACTTTCAATGGAAGAACTAAAAATTCCACTGGATACTCCTAATAATCCAAAGAAACTATGATATCTTCAGGGACACCTTCGAGCACTACTTTAGATCTATCAGCTAGTTCCAAAACTATAGTAGTTGGTTGAATAATTGGAAAATTTAGATATTTCATTGTTCCTATGGTCATCACATTAATAGCATATCCCAAGTCAATTAAAGTTTTAGAATCTGAAAAATTATTACCATTAGAATTCCAGGATCAAGATATTTTTCAATTGTACTATTTGTTGACATGAGGCTAGCTAACTTTCCAATCACATGAACTGTTGGTGGATATTTCTTTCTTTTGTGAGTTTTCTTTATACATAATTCCTTGATTTCCTTTGTATAGATTGGAATATAATAGCTTGCAATAAATGAATTTTCACATAAGCATTTTTCAATTCATCCAAGACATCAAATTCAGGAAGAGAAATTAAAAAATTTTGCTCAAATAATCTTTCTAGGAAAGGAGGTGTTTGAGTCATTGTTGTTTTACTCTTTTGAATTTGATTATATTTTATTATGTGCTTTGTGATGGACTTTTCAGGACTCTTCTTCTCTTATATTTATTCTTCTATGATGATAGGAGAGTCTTTTTATAAAACATTTCCAGACTTTAAGTGAATATATTGAATAGGAAGGATTTAATATGTAGGAAATGTGGTTCCTTCCTCGTCATTATATATTGGTTTTTCTACTTTATTACTCGGATTTGCCACTATTTGGGCCAATAATTGAGTTGTTCTGGGTGGTGGTTGGTTAGGTTTTAGTTGAAGCTATTGAGGTTGGGTTAATGTTGGTGCAGGTAATGATTGATGAGGAAATGGATTTTATTGTTGTGGTTGTTGAAATTGTTGATATGGAAGAGGTTGTTGAGGATAGGATTGATAGATTTGTTGATATGATTGTTGATATGGATAAGAGTATGGTTGTTGGTAAAAGTATTAACGAGGTTGGTTTCCATAAGCATATCTTCACCAAAATTTAGAAGGCTGCTTTTTGGTTTGCTGAGGAGGCCAAGCCTTCCAAGGCATAGGAGTATTCCATAAATTCTTAATAGGATACTAATAATTTTGAGGAAATCTCTGAGCAAATTTTTGTGTAGGATTTTGAGGCATACGTGCAAATCGTGGTTGCCAAGGTCTTATTGGTGCTAAGTAGTAAAGAGATTCCATTCCTTGACCTTCTTCCACTTGGTTTTCCTACAATTCCTTAAAATTTGGGCAATCATCAGTTGCATGATTTTCCGTGCAAGTCCACAAACATGAATATTGTCTAAAGGTCATTCTTTCAATGGATTCTTCTTTCTACATTTAGGATCGAAAATTAATAATACTTGATATTATTATTCTTGTTTCTTTCTTATTTTTAGTATATCTTCTTGTTTTCCTAATGTAGTTAAGAGATCAATTTTAAAATCTTCAAACTAGTTTCCTAGTTCAACTCTTGTTATACTTAGCATTGTTGATTTGGTAACTTTATAATTTACATCTCTTTTTCCAATTTTAGCTCAGTCTCTTGAGTATTTTTGACATAACTCTGCAATTTCAACAAATGGTAAATATGAAATATCTCATTTTCCCATCACATTAAGAATATCAAGATACTCATCTCATATGCCTTTCAAAAATACTATTCGAATGATTTCTTGATTCAAAGATTGATGTTTGGATTTTTATAAATTATAGAGAAATCTATCTAATATTCCTCCAAACTTTCATCTTCTTGCTTAGACATTCTAAAAATATCACCCTTTGAATCTCTAGACCTACAGTATGCTTGATATTTATGAAGAAATTTTTTTCTCATTTCATCCCAACTAGTAATGGTATGTTCACCTAATCCCATGAACCATTTTAATGCAAATGCTTTAAGAGTGGTAGGGAAAAGCCAAACTTTATGTGTATCATCATTTTAACCATAGGTACAACATAAAATATCAAATTAAAACAAAATAGAGTGAGGATCTTCAGAATCCATACCATATAAACTTGGTAAAATAGAAGGTGGAATATTTTTCATTATTACATCTTCTCCCAAAAATGTTGTAGTATCCAAGACTGGAAATCCAATATTGGATTCTTGTTCTCCATGCTCATCTTCTTTTCTTTCATCTTCCCTTCTCTTTTTTTCATTTTCTCTTCTTATTTCCCCTTCGTCTTTCCTTGTTCTTTCCCAATCTTGCCTTTGTCTTTCATATTCTTGTCATTGTTCTAGAGATAATCCTCTTAATCCTCCTTTTGGCATATTTGATCCTACCACTTCTGCCATTTACTTTTCAATTGTTTCCTCAAGATTCCTTTCTAATGTTGCTTCTAATGTTTCCAATGTAGGAATTTGAGTTTGCGTTTCTTCAACTTTCTCTAGTTGTTCAAGGATAGGTTGAACAATCAGTTTCCTTATTTCTTCTTGTTTTCCTACTGGAGATGTTTCTTCTTATGTTTGTTTTCTCTTTACTTCATAGGCTAAAAAAGTTTATCTTTCAACATGAGTTAACCTTTGTCTTGAATGTTGTTTTTCCTCTAACTCTTCCAAATTTAATCTTCTAGCAATTGGTGTAGCTAGTTTAGATGTAGATGGTCCTGCTCCCACCAATGGTTGAGTAGTTGGGGGGTTTTGTTTTTTGTATCTACCCTTTTCATGTCTTTGACTAGGCATAAAGAAACATAACTAAACTAAAAACTTAAAATCTATTTTTTTTTTATATTTTAAAGAGAAATCTAAATGGTTTAACTAAGCTTCTAGTCTCTAAATATACTTCCCCAATAATGACACCAAAAAGTTCATTCGAATTTAAGGGTGTAAATGAAATCATAAATTTTATCTTCAATCCGAAATTCGTGAACTTAGAAGCACACCAAAATCTATGGTTTAGAGACTAATTCTGAAAATTTAACACTTTAACTAGCTTGAGATCTTAAGCATCGTTACCAAGCAAACTTCAATCTCCCCTACAGGAGATGGACTCAAAAATCTTCCATTGATGAAATCAACACTTTTAGACCATCAATTACTATCAATCAAATAATTAATTAACCAAATTTAAAGAATCTAATCACGCATAAGCAATTTGACCAAAATGAACAATTTTGAAAATTTTAACCATTGAGAATGAAAGGAATATCAAGCTCCTTTGCATGAGGTCACTTCATAATAATTATTTTCAAGCATAACAACAGCCAATATTATCAAATAATACTGAAATTCATAATAAATTAACACAATGATATTGTAGGAAACTAGAAGATTATACCATACAATGAAAAACAAGTGCACAAGCTTGGCAATGGGGGGCCTCCACGCTTTGCTTGCACAGTTAAGTTGAAAACTAGCTAAAATAACTTGAATAACATGCTACACATCCTCCATTAAGAATAATGAAATCACGAGAAACTCTGAATCAATTGACTTAAACCAAGTAACAATAGTTCATCAAACATAACATGACATAATATGTCATTCTACCTCAAATTCTACATATTTATACAAGTGTTTTTGTAACCAAATGACTAAAAATGCTCAAATATATTTATAAAAGTCCTATATGAAGGCTAATAGGTCAAATTCATCTTTATTGTCACTAAAATTTGGGATAAATCCATCAAAATCCAAAACTGCCCTAATTTTGTGCTCAAAACAAGGGATTTTTTTGCATAAGTGGCCTAGTTTGACGAGCGTTGATCAGGCACCTCCGTGAACCTTTTTGGTAAAAAAAATAGAAGTTTCACCATCCTTGTACAATGAGGATTACCCAACAACTTTAGGATTTCACCCAACTTTCCTGCATATATGAAAACCATGGAGCTATTACGGGATGTTGCACCATCTCGTAATTACAACTAAATTTTTTATTTTAAAGCAAATTTTCATCAAAATTTAAATCATTCAAAGTAAATGACAATTGTACCTAATTTGATTAATTTCAAGGATCTTATGGATGAATATGGGAGTGGAAAAAGGAAAATGAAGGCAAAAATGGCTTATGTGGTCAAAATAAAACACTAAAAAGTGATACCCAACAATCCCAAACCTTATGTTGTAGCCGATCATTTGTTTCTTGATGTTGTTGTTCACTTGCTTCAGCTACTCTAACTTTCAACTCTCCTAGTTTCCACACTTCTTTTTTCTACTTCCCATTGAATTTATTGATGCTTTCTTGTACAACAATTTTACTCTTGTTGTTGATTTACCTTCTTACATCAGTATGCCTCTTCCAAGTCATTTTCATCATTAGTTTCCTCAACTTCTCATTTTCAACATCTAAACTAGTTTTTAGCTGAAGTTGACTGCTATTTTTCTCTCTTGCATAAGAATTTCAAAACTCTTATCTTGATCCTCCTCAACATACATCTTCTCATATACGCTCAAGACATTTGAGTAACTTCCCCAACAACATTGTTGTTGTCCTCTCCAGAATCTTCAATTATCACTTCATCCTATTGTTGAATGTTGTCCATTGCTTATTGCATCTCCTCATTATTTTATTTCAATACAATTTACTCTTCTTCCAGCTAAAATTTCAGATATTGAATATCCATCCTTTTATTTTCTAATATCTCCTCAAGAAGTTTCAATTTTTCACAAAAATGAGTAAAATTACCTTGAACTAAATTTGTAAACTCCATGCCATATTCATCACTAGTGTCCTTTGTTGACCATTCCTCCAAGAGATTTACTTCTTCTTTGAAGTCCAAATCATTTTCTCTTGGCATACAAATTTAATTCATAATTCCAGTGATTGGAATTTCTTTGGTATTCCTACACGAGGAAACTCTCCATCATCACCACCTACAAACACATAATTAGTTTCATAGCCAAAAATCATCTTGGTCTCTTTAGATGCCATGCACTTCTCTTCTCCATTTAGTTCTTGTAAATATTTCTTATCGTTGGTTGAAATATCTTCTTATACCTTTGGTTCTTTTAACAATTGTGATTCTTCATCTCCTTTCATGAGCATTTCATCTGAGTGCTCCTTTTCATCCTTGCTTAGAACATAATTTGGATTCTTTCCTTCTTAATATTCTTCTGTGTTCATGACAACTTCATCAAATTGTTCATTATCTACAACAAAACCTATAATCATACACCAATGATCAAATTTAAAATAAGTCTCTCTAGCATCAATTGATGCTTCAATCATAAAATATCCATTTTTATCTTCTTATTTCATAAAATCTATTAGACTCTCAATATGCCTCTTATCAGCATCATCCTCTTGTGTTGAATGAAATGAGATTTCACTCTGATTCTCTCAACATCCTTTCAAACAATTTGATTTCCTCATCAAATTTCATCAACATTATATATAAATGTTTCCCTTCATCTCTTTGATCCTTCTCATCATTGTATTAATAAAAAAACATGTCCATGTTCATTTCAAAACAAGTTCTTGTAATCGTTCTTAGTTTAACCTTGTGACAGTTCTTAGTGACTGTCCTTCACCTTTGATACCTGCAAGACCTACATGAATAAAAAAAATCATTAGTTTAAAAACATGAGATTCTTGGATCTCATCAACTTCTTCATCCTCATATTCAACAAGGATTAGTCCTTTTCTAGGTTCACAATAGTGAACTTCCATCTCTGTTTCCATGAGTTATCATCTAACCAAGCACGCAACTTGTGCTTCAACTTCACCTTCAACTTTTTATATTTCATCTTCTTCCATATAATCCATCTACATCTTTGGTATTCCTCACCTTCCTATAGAAATACCATCATCACATCTAGTTGTATCTTTATTGCTGCTACTTATCTATCAACTTTATCACTACATGATTTCTTATGGATTACCTGTGAACCTTTCTTATGACCACTATGAGATTCTTGTCAATCATTCCAAGTTACAGTCAAGCCTCTCTAATAAGCTAACTCCATCAACCTATTACCAAATACCTTACAATGATTCTCCATGGCTTAGTCTTATGGTATTATTCTAGGTCTTTCACCTAGAGCTTCCTTCTTTTGAGCACTCCTTTCTCTTCCATCTTCTACATTTATTTATCTCACTTCTTCCTGAGAACTTTGACTTGTCCACTTGTAGACTACATCCAAGCCTTTGAAATAACAAGTTACTCCTTAACTTGTTAAAATACCTCACCAAGATGTCTTTGAGCCTAGGTTTTTGGTATCCTTGGTTCACTCCTATAGAATCCCTTGAGCTTCTCTGCTCCTTTTAGGATTTTGTAGATCTTCACTTCCTCATAGAACATCCACTTTTCCTTATCCTTCGAACCTTAGCTAGAATTTGTAAAGGTTATTTTCCATATTCTCCAGAAGCCTCCTTTAATTTCTATTAAAGTTCATCTCCATGCAATTTACATCATTACTACTAGTAATCAACAAATTATTTCTCAAGTTAGTTGAAAACATAAAAATACCAATTTTATCTTTGTGTTCAACTTCATGTGAATGTGTAAAATGTTGTTGCGGTTTCTTCCAATGTCCTTCCACGTCCTTAGAAAATTCTTCTCCCATATTTTCTTATCAAGCCCAATCTGTTCTACTTTCATCCAAGTATATTTCCTTCCAAATAACTCAAGTGTTCTTTATGCATAAAAAATCAATTCATACAGTCATCAATATAAATTGCAAATAAAACAATTTACCTCAATTATATTTCTCAAACCTTTGATGTTGCAAGCTTTAAATTTCTCCTCCAAAGAGCGTATCTCTGCTCTGATTTCCTTTCCCAAAGAGATTACTAGATTTGGTACCACTTAATACAAGAAAATCCAGTCTTCACATGTCTTCAACTTCTCATGCTATGGGATGTCAATGCACTACTCACATCAAGGTACCATACACCTTTAACCAATTCTTGATCTAGTTCATTGATCCTGTAATAAAACAAGCATGAAAAATAAATATGCATGTACCAAATCCTTCCCTTACTCGATTGCCTCAAATCGCATAACATGAATTTCTTCCTTCATATGATAGATTTCCACTATCTACAATTCATTCTAAATTCATGCATTCAAATTTGGATTCCACAATCATGCAGAGACAATCATATAATTAAAAATTCATTTCATTAAAATAATCTATACATACATCTATTTAGAATGTCTCATTCCTCTCTATGGCCTAATTTAACATTCATTTGGTCATCCTCTCTTTTTCCTCACACTTACTCTCTTTTTTAATTTCCCGTAGGCTTACAATAGATATAATTTAGAAACATCACATATATTTCTAGATCACAAAATCACTCCATAAATCAGATTTTCCTAAACCCTAAAATCCCTCAATCTATCCCTAAAATCACTCCATAAATCTCTCATGCTTTACAAGGAAAATTTGCTTTAAACTTATCAACAAAATGTTACCTATCCAAACAACTTCTAGATTCATGACTCATTCATTTATATTTCCTATAATAATTCAACTCAATATAATATTTACATATAAGAATATTAATTCTCGAAATGTCCAGTACCCTCTTTGGAATTTTTTCCTCCAAAGACTTGACGATTTAGAAGCTCTAATGTTCGTGCATCAGATAATGAAAGTACACTCAAGTTCTATAGAAATCCACTACAAAATCAGTAGATTGAGTACATTGAGCTTTGCATGCACTTTATCAAAGGATAGATTGATGATGGAGTCATTGATATGTAGTAATACTCTTATACCATGCATATTGTAGACATATTTGATAGTCTAATTTATAGATCTAAACTAGGACATGATTTTTATATCAATCTAATGTTCGTAAACTTTAAAGCACACTATAGTATGTAAAGGGTTGAGTTAGATTGTTTATTACTTCTAATTCAAAACTAGTAGCTAAATTAAGGAAGCATGAAACAAAACTTTTAATCTATTCACACAAACTTGAAATGGAAATCACACTGACTTGACTTAAGAAAACTTCAGACTAGACATATATTGGATCTCTCACACAAATCCCAAGTTCTCTAAGAATCATATTCAAAATACCAAGTTTTCATGCAGATGCTAGGAAATAAAAATTATCAAAGGGGTTTTTAATCAAAGAGGTTGATTGATACATTAAGGCCTTCCTTTCCAATGGAGGAAAGTGGACACTCCAGTAGTATTTTAATCAACTTAGTTAATTTTTACCCAATATTAGTTAAAAAGATGAGTATGCACTACAGACTTCCCATCTATGAGAGTGAAGGTGAGAAGTCACTCATAGAATTCTACTTAACCCTTAGCATGTCCTTAAACCATCATTCTATTCTAGGAAAGTAGTAAACTAAAGCAAGGAACTATGGTGTTTGAAATATTCAAAGAAAAAAGGAAAATTCCTCAAAATGTTGGAGCCTTCCTCTCCTTACAAATTGGTGAATGGCACTCCTAGTGCCTTGGTTACTTTGACCAATTAGGTTTATTTTTCAAACAATAATTGATATATGATAATAAAAGATTATAAATGACATTGAAATCTATGGCTATGAGTAGGAATAGAAATTCAATGATGCAATGAAATAGTCATGTAGCTCGTCAAATGTAATTCTGATAACTATGATAATCAAGCCAAAGTATGTCCAAGCCAGTCAAACCAAGGTATATCTAATAAAATAAAGGTATGCTAATCAAATCCAAGTATGTCTAATCAATGTATACTCTAATAGCTAGTATTTAATCAAAGTTTAGAATAAATAACTAGTAGCTAGTAACTAGTGACTAGCGACCAGTAAATAATTAGTATTTAGTATCTAGCTAAGATTTATATTAATTATAACGTTTACTCAAATCCTTCAACCAATAGCCAATTTATGATGCTTAAACTCATTTAAACCTTCAACAAGTGATGTATTTCTTTGATGAAAAATTGAATAAGTATGATTGCTATGCAATATTGAATATGACTACTATGCTAGTTACCCTGCAATAAATAACCAACTCATAAAAATTATATTAAAATGGTGTTGATGGCTTTGGAAAATGAGTATTATAGTCATGAAACAAAATGGGAAAAACACATATAAATAAAAAATAAAAAACTATCCTTTAAAGATTATCTACATGTTGTCCAATAAGCTAGTTTCATAGCTAGTCTTAAATTTGAATGTACATGAATGCAATAAATGAATATAAACATGAAAATATGATGAAACAAAATGTGAAATAGCAAGCATATATCATGAAAATTCACAACAAGAACTTATGTACTAGCTCAAGATATGGGGGCCCTCCATGGCTCAAGAAATCACACTAAACTTAAAACCAAAAGCTAAAACTTCAACAACACTCCACTAATTGATAAAAAAAACTAATAACATGTCTACAATGGAACTTTAAGCTCCCAAGTAGAAATATGATTTTTCAAACTAATAGCATATGCTTTGGCAAGCCAAGTTACTTACCGTTGGAACTACAAATTTAACAAAATATCCATAAATCTTGTTCTAAAATAAATGCTAGCTATTCTAAGAGTAAGATTTGATCTAATCGACCTTGTTGGTTTCTCGAATCATGGATCTTATATTTAAAACTTAGATTTTGGCATTTTTAGGAAATTGTTCTACATTTTAGCTACCATAGTGCTCATGTTGACTGTACATTGACCAAGAAATCAGGGTAGTTTCAACCCAAATGAATAGGTATTTCATAATGAAATTAATTACAAGAAATTTAAAAAAATAAAAATTCAATGAAAATACCTTGGGAAAGTGTTATTATAGGAAAAAATCAGAAAACATCATCATGAATGTCGAAATGAGGTGTTTTAAAAGAAAATGAGTCAAAAACCATAACAATTTTTTTGGTCAAAAAGAGGACTAGCAGTCTTCAGCAAGATTTTCGCTAAGAAGTTGTTCACAAATTTGCAAGAGCTCTTAGGAGTCAAGGAAACAAATACCTAGCAACTAATATTGCTAACATCAACATTTTTTATTTTGAGGGGAGGTTTCATTCCCATTGGTTTTTATTCTTTACCTTACTTTTGCATATTTGTTTGTACATGACTACCTAAAATTGTTGAAAATTATTGACTCATTTATAACGCTTATTCAATGGTTCTACTTTAGGAGGTTTTGTAGTGAATGTCCACTTAGGGCCTCATCCATACATTATTATGTATACATATGACCCTTTTATTCATCATTTACAATTCCAATGCATATTCCATAGTTCTGCTTTAGGAGGTTTTGGGGTGAATTCACACTTAGGCCTCATCCATACATAATTATATCTACATATGACCATTTGGGATCATATTCTATTTTTAAGATTTTCCAATTTTTAGTAAGCCTATATTTAGTAGGGGTACCACCTAGGATGACATGTGAAATTCAATGGGGACTAAATGGGTAGCGACATGGATAATTTATATACCCTAGTGCACATTTCAATGTCTTGAGCCACCAATTGGTAACACTACGCACTCAAAACAAAATTCATCAATTAAATTCACCAATATTTTTGTGGAAGCACATAAGCTATGGTTTCCATTATTAAACCTTATCATTGAATTTATTAATGACAATAATTGCGAGACATTATGTAATTATGAAGCATACCAGAATTGATTGGTGAGATATACCCAATTTATGGTTTCATCAACGGAACACATAAATATGTAAAAATATATACAGGTGCTCATAACTCATAAACTTGGCACACAAATATATGGCACTTCAAAATATATAATAATTACATACATTCAAGCACAACATGTGATGCCAGCACACTGACATCCCTACATATCCAAGCAACTATCAGAAGCTTTTATGTGTGCTCCTTCCTTAAACAACTCGGGACCTCACATCTTTCACTTATATACAACTATCGGACCTGGGACTTATGATTATGTCCACACATCTCTATCAGAAGTGTTATAGATGCACTTTTACATTAAAAACCTAGCTATACAACTTTATCGAATACAAAGGATTACACAGGAAAACCTGCTTTGATCACATAAGCCAGAACTCAAATTACATAAACCCACTTCTATAAATCTTTCAAGTCCACCTTTTCCATATGCCTTATCGCCTTTCCTCTGATCTCTGCTTTACATAGAAACACATGGAAAAACCATTCAAAAGTTTAAGGCCAGATCTTAAAAATATTACACCTACATCTAATCAATTTCGGATCCACTCCCCGCTTCGGTCCTTTCCACTGTGCTTTCCTTTATATTTCTCGATCTCCAATTGCCTCGATCTCCAATTGTCTCGATCTCCAACTATCCCAATCTCCGATCTCTGATTATCAGCTATCACTATATCGACATTCCATTGCACCATCCATCAGCCCTTCAACTCTGCGATATGTGTTCAATTCTCCACCATTCGATCAACTTCAAATCCAACGATCCACACTTCGTCGCATTATCGCAATCGGCGTTGGCAAGTGGTTAGGGTCTGGTCCATTCACACAGACTTCCGCCGATGCGATAAAGTGCTCTGCTTTTCCCAATTAGATCTGGTCCATTGATCTTAGAGATCCAATGGCCACTGTGCATTACTCTTCACCTCTTTATTCTATCCCTTTACTTGATTTCATTCAATATTGTTATACATATGCCTTTCACAAGTTTCCTCTGCCATACTTCGTTTTCACTCACGACATTCATATATAACTCTCTGTGATATATGTGGATAAAAGACTGGGGTTTAAAGCAGCTCAGTCATTGTATAACACTATGGACTATAATAAAGCATCGAACGCTGCGATTTATAACTTAAGACATAAAAATAGAGAAGAATGCTCAAATTGTTCCTCGGGAAAATATACAGAGACAAGCGAAGGGTTTCAAGAGAATAACATATTTATGCACACGGAATTATTCATTTAATACAATAAAGCTACAGGGTCTCGGCCCTCTGGCTCGATTACAACAATAATAAAAAACAACCTTGTGTCCATCTTGAAATCCTCTCTCTCTCTTACTAGACTCCAACCTAGCTAACCTCTAGCTAGCCTCTCTCTCCCCTCTAGCTAACCTCTCTCTCGCTAACCTCTGAATTATGCAAATAGATCATATTTTATACAAGAATGGATTCATGAACCAATTCTGGTTTAGATCCAGAAATCTCTCACTCTCTCCTAAAGAATCTCTTCAACTCCACTCTCTTCTAAATAAATGCTAAATCGAGCTTTCAAATCCCTCATATCCTATTCAAAACCAAATATATCTAACTGCTTGGCTTGATCTCCACATAGGGAGGATCAATCAGCCACTATACCCTTTTTCTCATATTCGACAATAAATAAACACTCTCACACATTTAAATAAATAAAATTAACTAAACTATTGTCTTCCAACCCCTTGTTAGTTACAACATGTGATCATGCCATCACATTGTTTACTAGGTCTAAATGCTCCTGCATCAGACTCCCAAAGTTGAAAGTTTTCATGACCTCCTAGTCATGTGTTTCTTCTGTTGATCATCCAGTATCCCAAACTTTACTTTGTAACTGGTCATCATTTTCATCATGCTGCTGACTCAATTCTTCTGCCACTATCACTTATGTTATTCCATATTTCCAAATCTTATAGTGTTGTTGCCCTCTTTCCTTTCTGATACAAATTCCTTTTGTTAATTTCTCTTCCTTGTTGTCCCTCTTTTTAATTGTCTTCATCTTCCACAATTTCTCAACTTTCTCTTTACAATTTGTTCTCAACTCAAATCCACTGACATCTATTTGTTGTACATTCTTCTTTACCATATAAATTATAAATTTTCTGTCCAATTCTTCTTCACCTCTGTCATTTACAAACTGTTGTTTGTATTCTACAGCTTCCCTTCCATTATCATTAAAGATAATCCTTTCCTCTATGTTATCAGGTTCATTTAAATATCTTTCCAGAAAAATATAAATTCCTCCATATCCAATAAGCATGTCAATTACATATGAATCCTCCTTCCTATATAAAAAATAATTTCCATCACAATTGTCAAATTCAAAATAACTATGGTTTTTACTTTCCATAGGTAATTATGCCATCAAATCTTTATACTGTCCTTCTGCATAAGCTATGAAATTGTCATCAATTTTCATTTCAATACTTTCCTTTACACTATATAATGTTCCTTGTTCTAACACAAGACTATCATTCAACAATTCAATAGCTAGGATTTCTTGGAGCATATTATTGTGAAGTATCCTTGCATCTTCTATACTTATACATTGCAACAAAATGATGTTGTTTTATCTTCTCCTACAATAGAAACAAAATTTTGGTTTTCTAAAGCTTCTTCATGGTTTACAAATTAATAAAAATAATACACTTTAAAATCACAGAATTCCTAAACTTCTGCATCTGTCAACATCATCATATATTCCTTCATAATTTCTATAATACTTTCATTTTGATTCTCTACTGAAGATATTTCATTCTGGTTATCATCACAGGCTTTCATTTTCCTATCTTCAACTTCTTTAATCATGACAATTTCCCTATCAATACCATCATTCTCAAGATTATTAAATACATGCTCAAAATATCTTTTTGTTTCAACCATCTCTTCTAGTAATCTCACTTCTTCATCAACATGCATAAGTACATTGTCCAATTGCTTCTCATCACCTGTCAAACCTAAAAACATACACAACATGTCAGTTTAAAAAATACAAGGCTCTTCACTTGAAGCCTCAGTGATCAACTCCTCATGCTTCTCTGAACTATTCTGATAGTTCACTAAGTTATTGAGAAATTCTTCCTCGACATCTCTGATTTCTTCCTCATCAAAGAAAACTTCTGGGACTGCAACTTCTTGACTATGCTTGGCAACTTCATCATAAGTTTGTAGAATACCTTTCTGTTCTACACAACTTCCTCCAACACTCAGTTTATCCAAATAAGACAACAATGTCTCTTCCTCTTCTCTGATAAGACTTTGATCTTTCAAAGATTTCCTGACTTAACTTCTTCAGCTAAGTTCTCTATGTCAGCTTTCCTTCTCTTCACTTCACAAATCTTCAATGCATCTGTTTCCTTTCCTTTTTTCATTTCCCATTGGTCTTCTATCCATGCTAAAATTCCTTCAAATATGATCCAATAAGTTTTCACTAAGAGAAGACACAACCATTTAGTCATACCTTTTAATTTCTTCCACCAGTTGAATTATTGAAAGTCTTTATGCATCTCCTTTTGTGTTTGTCTTGCCTTTGCCTCTTTCACCAACACATTTCTCTCATTCTGATCTGCATAGATCAGTTCTTCATCACTGTCATCACTATCTCCTTCCCCAAGGAGAGATCCTTTCTCTGGTTCTGTTGACATGGCTAATGTGTGCTATGCCAACGAGGGGAACTAACCTGATTGCAAGCCCCAATTATACCTGCTTTTGTTTGAAATGGCTAGCTCCGATGGGTTTTAAGGGATCCCATGAACTATTTGAACATGTCAAAAGATTGCTTCTGGGAGGAAGACTTCAATTAAATCAACAAAATAAAATAGCTAACCTCTATGTGTTAAATCCTATCTATACTATTTCTAACTACTCTAATCTAGTCTTAGCTATCCTAGTCTATCTTGCAGAAGCAGAATACAGAGGTTTAAACATCATATATATGTTCAGAAGGAGCGTGATAAAGAAGATTAAACATCATGTATAGATTCAAGTCCAAATGAATCAATCACTGAATTCACAGCTGGACAAGATTGTATTAAAGCTAAATTGCAATCCAATCACTCATATAGGAATCCACATTCTTCTATGGAATTAAAACTTGCAACTGATGTTTAACTTAGTTTCAAATCATAGACCATTCACAAGTTAACCATGAAACTGAATCACATTCAATTTATCAAGATTAATAGTGACTTGTAAGTCATCAATATGCATAAATACAAATCACATTTACATTCATGCGAGTAATAACACTCTAATCCAAAACAATACAATGAGTTTGAAACTATGGCCCCTCCTTGAACCAAATAATCCCCTTTATTCACAATAAATCAAAATTGTTTTCTCCAAGCTAAAAAAGTCCCTCTCATTTATTTGGAGGTAATACTTATGCGACCGTGAATGACCCTTGCCCTTCCATGACCTTTCAGTTCCCTCTTGTCGTTACACAGATCAATATGTACAGATGAGAAAGGTTGGTGAAACTACCGACAAGCTAAGGTCATCCTTGGTGGAGTTTTCTCCTTCTTGGGGCAATGGATGTATCTCCTTGGAACAAGGAAGGATTGTGTATCATTTCTTAGCACCTGTGAGGAGTGGCTATCATTCCCTGCCTTTTGTTTGAAAGAAACTGAAGATTCTCCCATCATCCCTACATCTGGCATGCTTCGTAATGTATCTTGTGATGATGACATCTTGGTGGATTAGCATTGTCCTGAACACTTCCACTGAACTGCAGGAGCGCCTTCATTATGCACTATGGTGGTCCATCTCCCATTTAGCAGAGTGTGTTTTGCAATACCAACACCGGTGGCACAGAGGTGTCATCCTGACATACAGCACCTTCATTTGTGGTCGGATCCACTCAAACTCACCTACAGAGATAATTTGTATTAGTTGTGATTATAAAATATGATAGAAACACTTAAGAATAGCTCTCGCCATCATCAAAACTTCAAAAATGATAAGGCGCTGCGACATCAAAAGGAGTTATCGTGAAAGAAAATGGCCCTTGGTTTAGCCAAAAATCGTGTTGCGAACGAGTCGCAATGGCACATCCCGATGGCACATTACACACAACATCACCCCCATTGGATTTCCTTTGAAAAAGCCCCACCCTCAATATCTTTCGAAAAAAAGAAATACACTGGAAAACTAACGGCCGACCTTGAAATATAATATGCCCAGATTCACAATTGTCAGCGAGTCTAGGAGACAAAGGTGCACTATACATAAGCTTTGGGACAAGGCTAATAGCGATGCGCAATACATCCATGGATCTGAAACACATATGAAATATAATTGATAATACTGTCAGGTCCAGCAGATCGCGATGCATATCTGCATAAGACCCGGGCTCCCACCGATATGCAATATGCGATGGGGCTGTGGACCCGAAACACATATATGTTAAGGTTCATAAATCCCTTCGCGTCCACAATGTTACCCTTTTCTTTGGAAGACCCCGACTTCAACGTTTTCGGCAAACATAAAGATATAAGTGAAAAACCCGTGTATCTAGCCATAAGGCTCGACTTGAAAATTAATATGCCCAATTTTATAATCATCGGTGGGTTTGGGTGGTCATGGTGCACCAGATACATGGATTCATGACCCCGCCGATAGCGATGAATGATGGGTCCAGGGATCGAAACATAATATATCTCTGTAATATGGCCGTCGGGTCCAGAATATTTATGCGCCCTTGATATATAGCTTTGGGGCTTGGCTGTTTAGCAATTTGTGATGTGGTGGAGGACTTACTCGCATCACTTGTATTCATTCATGATAAACCAGCCTTCACCCCTTGGTCAAGGCGAAGTGCGATGAGCGAAAAGGGATGATTCATGTATGCTTTGTGAAGCACTTTGGCCATAAAGAGGTATGAAGGCAAATGAGGTGCGATAGAGTTTTTTTGTGTGTTAAGTGCACAAACGGCCATAGGAAGGGTAGGGGTAATTATATAAGTGGGCCTAATTTGCCAGAGACACTTATGAGGATGAGAAAGGTCCAATGAGGGAAAGAGTGCAGGTTATAAACAAATCATGTTGCAGAGATATTTTCAAGGGGAGGTCTTGACCATTAAGAATTGAAGGGTTAACCCAGCATAGAGTTAGAGTTTCTGAGATGAAATTAGAACATTCAGGGAAGTAAGAAATCCAGCTTCAAGGGGACCCATTTAAAATTTGCTATCAAAGCATGTTTTAATGGGGTGATAGTTGTGGCCACAACAAATGGCGAACCGCTGGGTGAACCAGTTGTCGTTGTTTCCAAATAAACCTTTGAACAATAAAACATCATGGTGTTAAGATAAAATTGAAATGCAATTCGTACAAATGAACAAGCATGGGTTCCACTTCAACATTACTTGCTTCAAATGGGATAAAGACAAATAGATTCTATTTACTGATAGGGTTTTGACAGGCATTCTCCAATGGAAATATTATGGGGTTTATTGACCTTCCTTTACATGTTTCCCACTTTCAAAAATCCCTTTGGGGCCGTCACTGGTCTATCAATACCTTCTTAGGTGTGTACCTCAGCTCTTTATTACTCATCAAGCCTAATGTAGACATGTTTATCTTGCACTTTATATGATAATTTTCAGTGCTATGTTTCCATTGATTGAATGGGGCACAGTCATGGATCATGCCATATTTTTAAACCACTTAAGTAAGTTTGGGCTTGCTATGTCAACTGGTACTCTGAGCCTAGCAACAGTCTTTACTCTAACCGGCTTCCCAAACAACCAGTCCTTCCGGATTGGCACAAGGACTTGACATTTAATTTATTTTTAGATAAGTCCTTCCAATTTCATGCACAAGGACTAGAGCACAATTAGATTTGCAACAGGAACTGAGACACTGAGCTTAGCCCATGAAAGGAGGTTTACTTGTGAGTAATAGGTATTGGACCATTTAGTGTGGTGGATGGGACCAATGGAGAATGACTGTAAACCTTACAAGCAAGTATAGGCTAGGTATGAGTGGGATTTATTCAAAATGCAACGTTCCTCCATGCCAATCCAACTGTAGTTACACATTTTGTTTTATAAAGATGCTCCTACATGCTCTAGATATCCAAGTTATCAACAGATCTCACAGAGTTCCCAACATATGCCAATGAGGGGTTTCGGTTTGCATTCCACTACTGATTCTCAAGTGATTATGGGATGATAGAAAGTTTGTTTGATTTGTGAGGAAATGATGGATTCAGGCATAGCAGAATCATCAACAAGTTAATGAGGAAGGGAAAGTCCGAGAGTAGTGAATGAGGGAAAATCTGAAAGGTAGTATGAGACTAGAGGACTACAATCAGCTGGCTAAAAGGAATGTAATTCAAAACAGTAGGAAAATAGACTTGGCAGAAAACAAAAAGAAAGGACAGGAATACAACTACACTAACAACAAAATGAAATGAACTCTAACCTACTCAGGAGGTAACCACCATGTGGTGGCTACTGGAAGTATCTCTTGAGATGTTGGCCATTAACAGGGAGTTTTTCAATTTCTCCCTGTAAGGTTTTCAATCTATAAATTCCATGACCAATTTTTTCCACAACATGGAATGGGCTCAACCATGAGTGTTGTAATTTTGTGTGCTTACCTGTTGGCTCACTCATGAGAGATGAAAAGTAAATAAATTTCTCAATGAAAGATATCACCTCATCTTAACTTCTGTTTATAAGTTTGTCATGCTCCCTTTTGTTAATGGCTACATTTCTAAGTGTTCTTTCGCAATGCAAGAACTCAAGGATTTGATTATCACCTTCGAACACTTGCCAATTTGAGATGTTATCAGTTACGGATGATCCGAAAATCAATTCAACATAAAATTTATTCTTGTTTAATTTAAGATTAGGTGAAAGTTTCGCAGCCATAGCAACCATCAGATCGGCATCGTGGTTATATTTTCGAGGTATGTCTGTGACATTGAAACAATCGAAATTTTTAATTAAACTCTGTACCTCATGTTGGTACCTCACCAAGTGTGGCAGACTAGAGTGTATCTTTTTCTTTACCTGGTTCACCAGTATTTGTGGGCCATCAAAAACTCTAAGATTTTTTACATTCCTTTCAATGGCTCTTCTCAGGCCTTTCAATAGGCCTTCATGTTATGCTATGTTACTGGCACGTGTGCATTCCAATTGGCTAGCCATCAAACGTTGGTTCCCTAGTGAGTCAATGAAAATGCTCCCAGAGCCTACACTTTCAAGACAGTTAGAGTCACCAAAGTGGAATGTCCCAAAAATAAACTCCAATGTTACGCTACAAGAACTACTTCCTATGAAATTAGTCCTATCATCTACTATAATATAAGGTAATTCATCAGTTGGATTATGGGGGTGTTTCACTCTTTCTTCCAACTGTGTGTTTATCAAATCCTCCTTGACTGTTTCTGCATGGCACTCTCTAAAATAGGTTTCCATGGCATAAACATCGGAACTGTAATTCCCAAGGATAGAGTTAGAGAACGTTATAGGTTTATTGGGTTTGTTTGGTTCCGTTACCACATACTTCATGTATCTCTCTTGATCCACTCTCAAAATATCACATTTTCCCCTCTGAGGCAACAAAAGATGGGACTAATCAACTGAGAAATATCCAATTAGATTTGATGACTAGTCCCTACTAAGAGCATTCCATAAGCCTCAGGTATATCCATTACCACTATATCAATGACCTGAGTGTATTAAGACTTGGCAGCCATCCGAATTGACACCTCTTTCAGCTCCCCAATAACTCTCACATTCGTTTTGTCCAACTCCATAATTCGAGTTTCAGTTTTATCGGGTATTGCCTGAAGTCTCTGAGCAACAGCATAAGGCATAACAGTGGATGAGGCACCAAAGTCTACCAAGCAGTTATGCATATTCATGTTGAGGATTTCGAATGTGATAAGGAAGGGTGGAGTCATAGATTTTGATTTCCTCCCTATCATGGCTGCACTGACATCTTGGGGCTTTCGATTCAATTTAGATAACGTGGCTTCCATAGCTTATGGTATTTGGGCTATGCTAGTCGTACTAACAGGTTTGGACATTGGCTTCTTGGTTTGGGTGCTTGAGGTGGTGGGGGTTTTGCAGATCCGCTCATTCATAGCTTTCAGTAGAAAATGCCTTTGCTGCATTAATTTTAACAAGTCAAAATATGTGATATTAGCCCTAGACTTCTTGAGATCATCCACAGTATTGTAATCAATGTTATAAACAGGATATGGTAGAGTAAACATACATGTTTTGCCATTCTTAGATGGGGGTTTACTGTCTTGAGTAGCCTTTGTTGCATTGGGAGATGTATTTTCTTTCTCTGGGTGACTTGCAACAAGGGCATTCTTGGATTAACCGCCAGGTCTACTATTCTCGATAGGAACTCTGGGAGCAGATGCTTTCTCAAGGCAAACATCTTGATTTGTTCAGTCTAAGGGCTTTGTCGCATCTCGGAGCGGCCCTTTACTTCACGTGTGGATTTCATTAACATTGATTTCTGCAATGTTATCTCCTTCGTCATCATTCTCATCACTATGGAAATCCCACAACACATTAATATGGGTTTCCTCATCTGAGGGTTCTTCTACTTGGTTTTCCTCCTTGTCTCCTTGTTCTGGTTCGAGCTCCAGTATAGGTTCTTCTTTGTTAAGGAGCGATCCAATAAGAGCCAAATCTTCTATGTTTAAAGTCCCTTCATTAGGTGGAGCAGGCAATGCAAGTTGGCCATGACCACCTTCTATTTTCTTACGATAGAAAGGCTTGAAGGGCTTTCTGTTGTTATAGTCTCCTCCATTACCACTAGTACTCTCTCCATGATTCCTTTTCATATCAATGACTGTGTTTGTTAGTTTCTTAATGATTCGATGCAATCCTTCCACATCTGTGGTGTCCTTTTCTTTAGTTTCAGCCCCTTTGTTATCATTTCCATTATTCTTCTTGGATGTCTGAGAGGCTTTCTTTTCTCCAGTTTTAGGGTGTCATGTTGTAAGACTGAGCATTTCATTCTCAACCTTTACTGCTTCATTGATAGTACCTTGTAAGGTTTGCACATTACTCCTTTTAACCCACATCGATGTAGGGACAGGGAGAGCAAAGACATAGAACTCCATGAGCACTTCCTTAGTAGGTCTAGTAGTGGCTGGGATTCTGTTGAACAAGGTGTTGAATGGGATGTTAAAATCCTTAACCTTCTCTTTGGTTTCCATTTTCAGACAGGATAATTCTAAAACTAAGTCCGCAGGGGTTTTTTCATCACCAAACTTGTCTAAAAAGGCTTGCTGAAAAGCATCCCAAGAGGTGATTGACCCTATTCTCAAGTTGAAATACCATGTGGAGGTTGCACCAGTCAACGTAAAAGAGAATAGGTGGCACACCACATATTCATCAGCGACCCCCAACCTGTGCAAGGCTAGGAAGAAAGAGCGAATATGGTTATCAGCAGTATCTCCCCACTCAGGGTCGAAATTAGGTAACACTCTTTCTACATTTTTGGGTAAGGGATGTTGTTGCCCAAGTACCACTACAGCATCCTGTGCAAGCCAGGGAGGGAGTACTCCCAGAGGAGGTGGAGGCTGATTCCCACCTAGAGGGGGAACGTTGGGGTGTCGATACTTTGCAAGGATTCTAGCACAATATCTTCAAGAGAAGTGGTTGTAGATGTATCTTCGCTCAGGGTAAATATCTTTGGCTTTCTCTTAGTTGTCGGAGGTAAACAGTGAAACATGGGAAGCTGAGAGAGGGAACGAGTGTAAGCCCGAGTAAGTGTTCTAACTGGTTTTTCCTTAGTGACAGGACACTTCCATAGTCTCTCTTCCTTGGGTGACCCCGAAATAGGACTTAGAGGGGTCTTTGTTTCTTCAAAATGAGGCCCTTTCAAATATGTGGCAGGATCTCTCCAACCTTTATGATCCATACATTAATCCTTTGGAATCCATGCATGGCACTTATAGATGAAACCTTGAAAAAGCTGGGGATGGTGGTTCAGGCCCTCCTTCTAGCACCAATTTGTTGACATGGCTAATGTGCGCCATGCCAACAAGGGGAACTAATGCAATCGCAAGCCCCAATTAGACCTGCTTTCATTTGGAATGGCTAGCTCCGACGGGTTTTAAGGGACCCCATAAACTGTTTGAACATGTTGAAAGATTGCTTTCGGGAGGAAGAATTCAATTAAATCAACAAAATAAAACAACTAACCTCTATGTGTTAAATCCTATCTATACTACTTCTAACTACTCTAATGTAGTCTTAGCTATCGTAGTCTATCCTACAGAAGCATAATACAGAGGTTTAAACATCATATATATGTTCGGCAGGAGCGTGATAAAGAAGATTAAACATCATGTATAGATTCAAGTCCAAAGGAATCAATCACTGAATTCATAGCTGGACAAGGCTATATTAAATCTAAATTGAAATCCAATCACTCATATAGGAATCCACATTCTTCTATGGAATGAAAACTTGCAACTGATGTTTAACTTAGTTTCAAATTAGAGGCCATTCACAAGTTAACCATGAAACTGAATCACATTCAATTTATCAAGACTAATAGTGAACTGTAAGTCATCAATATGCATAAATACAAATCACATTTACATTCATGCCAGTAATAACACTCTGATCCAAAACAATACAACAAGTCTGAAACTATGGCCTCCCCTTGAACCAAACAGTCCCCTTTATTCACAATAAATCAAAACTATTTTCTACAAGACAAAAAAGCTCCGCTCCTTTCTTCGGAGGTAATACTTATGCGACTGTGAATGACCCTCAAACTTCCATGACCTTTTAGTTCCCTCTTTTCGTTACACAGATCAGTATGTATAGATGTGAAAGGTTGGTGAAACTGCCAATAAGCTGAGGTCACCCTTGGTGGAGCATTCTCCTTCTTGGGGCAATGCATGGGTCTCCTTGGAATAAGGGAGGATTGTGTATCATTTCATAGCACCTGTGAGGAGTGGCTATCATTCCCTGTCTTTTCTTTGAAAGAAACTGAAGATTCTCCCATTATCCCTACATCTGGCATGCTTCGTAATGTATCTTGTTATGATGACATCTTGGTAGATTAGCGTTGTCCTGAACGCTTTCAATGAGTTGTAGGAGTGCCTTCATTATGCACTATGGCGGTCTGTCTCCCCTTTAGTAGAGCGTGTTTTGCAATACCGACACTGGTGGTGCAGAGGTGTCATCCTGACATACAACGCCTTCATTTGTAGCCGGATCCACTCAAACTCGCTTATAGAGATAATTTGTATTAGCTGTGATTATAAAATATGATAGAAATGCTCAAGAACAACTCTTGCCATCATCAAAACTTCAAAAATGATAAGGCACTGCGAAATCAAAAGGAGCTATCGTGAAAGAAAATGGCCCTTCATTTAGCCAAAAATCATGCCACAAACGAGTCGCAATGGCTCATCCCAATGGCACATTACACGCAACATCACCCCTGTCGGATTTCCTTTGGAAAATCTTAGCCCTCAATATCTTTCAAAAATAAAGAAATACACAGGAAAACTCAAGTCCAGCCGTTAGGACGACTTAAAATATTATATGCCCAGATTCACAATTGTCAGTGGGTTCGGGAGACAGAGGAGTGCTATATATATAAGCTTTGGGACAAGGCCGATAGCGATGCGCGATACAACCCCAAATCCGAAACACATATGAAATATAATTGATAATACCATCAAGTCTGGCAAATCATGATGCATATGTGTGTAAGACCCTAGATCCCCCCAATATGTGATATGCGATGGGGCTGCAAACCCGAAACACATTATGTTAAGGTTCTTAAATCCCTTTGGGTCTGCAATGTTACCGTTTCCTTTGGAAACCTGGACCTCAACATTTTCGGAAAACATAAGGATATAAGCGAAAAACCCTTGTATCTGGCCATAAGGCCAGACTTGAAAATTAATGCGCCCAGTTTTATAATCATCGATGGGTCCGGGTGGTCATGGTGCACCATATACATGGATTCTGGACCCCGCCGATAGCGATGAGCGATGGGTCCCGGGCCCGAAACATAATATATCTCTGTAATATGGCCATCGGGTCTAGAATATTTATGTACCCTTTATATATAGCTTTGGGGCTTGGTCGTTTAGCGATTTGTGATGCGGTGAAGGACTTACTCACATCGCTCTTATTCATTCATGATAAACCAGCCTTCGCCCCTTGATCAAGGCAAAGTGCGATGAGTGAAAAGGGATGATTCATGTATGCTTTGCGAAGCACTTTGTCCATAAAGAGTTATGAGGGAAAATGAGGTGCGTTAGAGGTTTTTTGTGCGTTAAGTGCACGAACAACCATAAGAAGGGTAGGGGAAATTATATATGCGGGCCTATTTTTCCATAGACACTTATGAGGATGAGAAAGGTCTGATGAGGGAACGAGAGTGCAGGTTATAAATAAATCATGTTGCAGAGATATTTTCAAGGGGAGGTCTTGACCATTAAGAATTAAATGGTTAACCCGGCATAGAGTTAGAGTTTCTGAGATGAAAGAAAACCATTCAGGGAAGTGAGAAATCTAGCTTCAAGGGGACCCATTTAAAATTTTCTATCAGAGCATGTTTAAGTGGGGTGATAGTTGTGGCCACAACAGGTTCATAGATATATTCTACTCCTTCCTCCTCAACTATTTGGAGTATCAATTTCTCAACAAACAATTCTCTGACAGGCCATTTAACTCTTTTTCCCACATAAAATCCTTGTTTCCATTTTTCTCTAATTCCTTTAAATGCCAGCTTCTTCAAGCGACTGAGTTCTTCCTTCATCTCAACCAACTCTATGTTCCTTTCTTGTTTACTCATTCCTTTGAGCCCAACTGCTTCAGCACTCTTTTTCCTTTGCTTCTAACTTTCCTCTGTACCCCTGCCATAACTAACAATAGTCAGTTCCATTTCTTCTTCTGGTGAACTTTCCTTGTTCACTAGTGAGCTGCAACTAGCCTTTTTCATTTCACATGTAACAAGTCTCCTTCATGCCTCACCAAACTTTCCTAAGTTCAGCCTTTTGGCACCTATTGGTTCTTTCCTCGAACCTTTCACTGATTAACAATTCTACCCAGCACTGCTCTTGCTGGAATTGTTATCTCCTATCCACAATCACAATTGTGGAGATGCCTCAACAACTTCTACCAACCACAGTTGGAAGTTGTGCTCATCTTCTCTCGAACACTCCTTGCTTTAGGCTCTCAATCTTCAATTGCTCACTTCCTTCTTCATTCAGTAATTTCATTTACTATTTAGTACTGTCACCTTTACTCATCTGAGAGTTCTTCTTGCTCTATCTTCTTCAACATATCTCATATGTTATGATGCTGGTACAATTCATTCTACCTTTCAGCAATTCCACTGACCTGCACAATATTATCTAAATATACATCAAAGTAACCTTTTAAACCTGCAACTTTTCCTTCAAAGATGTCTTAAAACTAATTCCCATTCCATCAGTTAAATCTTTGCCAAATGATTCATTTGTTCACTCTTCATTTAGACTTTCCATTCAAAAGACTCCATAGAGCCAACAACTATTTTCCATTTTACTTTTCGTAATGGACTCTTCAGCTTTCAAGATCAATTAAGATTAGATCTGAATTTCAATTATATTTACCAATGCATGAAAGACACTATCAATTCCTTCTGATAACATGTTTGTAAGCAAATCTTGTCTTGCTTCTACAAATTCCAAGATTCAGTGGTTCTTCTTTCAGTCCTATTAAACCCAATCTTTGTTCTTTCAATCATTAATTTCATTGCCTTCAACAATACTTTAAACAATCCTCAATCATTCTCAGTTTTCATGAGATTCTTCAAATCATTTAAATGACTTCCATGCCATAGCAAACCCCTCTTCTATTTAGCTTTAACTTCTAAACCTTTCATTTCAATTTACCTTTTAAATCAAACCAATCATTCAATCAACTTACATCGAAATTTTCATGTTCCTGAAAGGAAAACATCTTCTCCCTGAAATTTCAATCCCTTATTGTTCTTGGGACATTCAAAGTAGCTCAAAAAGTGTTGAGATCTCTTCCTGAGAGGTTTAATCCGAAAGTGTTATCCATTGAATAAATGGTCAATATAGGCTCTCTCACTTTAAATCAAATCCTTGGACTAATCACTGCTTATGAGATGAGGTTTTCTAAAGGACAATTTGTAGCCAAAGAATCAACCTTAAAAGCAGAGAAGAAGTGCAAGGATTATCATAATGACTCATGCTATGAATCAGATGAAGAAAAAGCCAAATTTGTGAGGAAGCTCAAGCAAAGATCATGCAAGTATAAAGGTAAGTTACCATTCAAATGTTTTTACTATGGAAAATTTTGTCATTATGCATTAAAGTGTCCTGAAAAGAAGAAGAAAGAGTATGATCCTAAAGAAAAATTCAAGAAGGTTCAAAAGGACAGAAATAAGTCTAAGAAGAAAGGTTTATATGTTCAAGAACATAGTTCCTCTGAAAGTGAGCCCAGCCAATCCTTAAATGAGGACAAAGATGATGATATATCTAACGAATTAATCCTTATGGCTATAGAAAATCTGCAAGTCGAGGCTATTTCAGATGATGAAGAAGGAGAAGTTGACCTTGAAGGAGAACTTGCAAGTGCACTTGAGGAAATAGAGAGGCTAAGAAAGAAAAACAAAACCCAGAAGGAATATTTGATAAAAGAAGAATTTGAGGTTGTTGGACCATTTCTCTTGCAAATAGAAGACGGTAAGAAAATATAAGAGACCTTGAACCCACAGTTGAATGAAAAAGCTCAAATATTTGAGAAGCTAGAAGGAGAAATTGTATTCCTGAAGAAGGAGTTGGATAATTTTAAAACACAATGTAGTTTCAACCAAAAATTTGGAAAAGGGACTGAAGATCTTAATGGGATATTTGAAGCATAATGAGCCTACTCAAATCAAACTGGTATAGGCTATGAAGTTGATCCCAGTGCAATAGCTAAATTAAAGGGTAATAATACAATTACCTGTGTTTTAGAAAAAGAAAGGATTGCACAATAGCAAGAGACACTTACTCAGAAAAAGAGAAATAAACAACAACAAAGGGAGTATATTGTCTATGCAAATCAAACTTCCCAAAATTCTTCTTAACGCAGAAGGAAGCCATCCAAGTACAATGATGTCTTCCTAGGATATTGTTTCACATGCACCAACTATGGCCAGAAAGTAGCAAACTATAGAGTTAATATATTCTACAGACAGCTCATATCTAAGAGAAGAAATCAATAGAGAAGGAGAAAACCTAGGTATAATAATTCATTCTCTTCCCTAAATTATCAAGTGAAATGTTTTAAAAGCCAAAATTTTGGACATATAGCAGTCAATTGTAGACTCAAGGAGAAAAAGGTTGAACCAATTAGTGAGAAAATTGAACAGAAGCCTAAATTCTAGAAAGAAAAATAAAAATCAAAGCAATGTGATATTTTTTTGTATGCTCGAAATGGTGGGATTCATTGGTATGTGGACAGTAGTTGTTCTCGGCACATGACATGAGATAGAATCAAGTTTCACACTTGGAAGCCTGTTGACAAAGGTAATGTGACTTTTGGAAAAAATGATTCAGGAAAAATAATTGCAAAGGGACTGTTCAGTCTATCAAATGGAAAAGGTAAGGCTAAGGATGTTTTGTATGTTGATGGGCTGAAATATAATTTGATGAGTGTGTCTTAAATGTGTGATCAAGGCTATCATGTGATATTTAAAGCTAAAAATTTTCAAATAAAGTCCACAGGTATAGGAGAAATAGTTGTTGAAGCTGTAAGAACAAATGAAAATGTCAATGTGATGAAAGAAAATAAGGAAAAGTGTTGTTTAACAAAGATTGATGAGGGTTCGTTATGGTAAAGAAGGCTTGGACATCCGAACTTTGACCAGATTTTCAAGTTGAGCAAGAAAAAAAAATTTAAGGGTTTTCCTAGGCTTCAAAGCCAAAGAATATTATTTGTAAATCCTACCAATTGGGAAAGAAAGCTCGAGTTCCATTCAAGTCAAAAGAAAAATCATCATCAAATCCATTGCAGATGGTGCACATGGATTTGTGTGGACCATCCAGAATGCAGTTACCCACAAGTAAATTATATTTTGTGCTAATAATTGATGATTTCAGCGAGATGATGTTGGTTTCCTTCCTTAGAGATAAATATGAAGATTTTGAAAAATTCAAGGAGTTTAAAGCCATGGACGAGAATGAAATTGATCGTAAAATTGAAAGCATTAGGTCATATAATGGAGGTGAGTTCACCTCAAAGGAATTTGATGACTTTTGTAAAAATAATGGGGTCAAGAGATAGTTTACAATAGCAAAGGCTCCCCAACAAAATGTTGTAGCAGAGAGATCAAATAGATCAGTGCAACAATTAGCCAAAGCAGTGATGAACAAAAGGAATGTTCAACAGAGGTTTTGGGCAGAGGAAATTCATACAATAGTATTTATTCTCAACAAGGCTCATTTCAAACCAAATAGTGACAAAACTCAATATGAGTTTTGGTGTCCCAGACCTGCAAAATTCAAACACTTCATACTTTTTGGTAGCAAACGCTACATCAAGAAAAAATGATGAAAAACTTGGCAAATTGGATGTTAGAGCATAAGAATGATTTTTTTTTGGGATAATAATGCAACAACAAAGGTTACAGATGCTACAATAAAGTCACCAAGAGAACCATTGACTACATAAATGTGAAGGTGGATGAGCACACTGATCAAGAAGAGAAACAACTCAGCGTTGATGAACTAGTGAGCATAAGTGAAGAGAACAATGAGGCAACTACAAAAGAAAGCGAGGAAGATCCCTCTAGTCCTCAAGCCATAGATCCCACAAGGTATGTACAAAAGCATCACCTAGCTAATCGGATTGTTGGTGAATTAAATATCGGTGTGCATATAAGAAGGAAATTATTAAATCCCCCTATGCAAGCACATGTTTCCCTACTATCCATGTAGGAACCAAAGGATATTATTTAAGCCAGTCAAGATCAACATTGTCTAAAGGCCATGAATGAAGAATTGGACCAGATAGAGAAAAATCACACTTGGTAACTTGTTCCAAGGCCTGCTAACAAGAATGTCATTGGTACAAAGTGGGTGTTTAGGAATAAATTAAATGACCATGGAGAAGTGGTAAGAAACAAGGCCAAGTTGATATGCAAAGGCTATGCTCAGAAAGAAGGTTTGTCTTTTTATGAAAATTTTGCTCCTGTTGCTAGATTAGAAGCAATAAGAATGTTTTTGTCATTAGCTTTATTTAATTAATTAAAAATTTATCAAATGGATGTCAAATATTTTTTCTTTATGGAGAGCTACAGGAGGAAGTTTATATAGAGCATCTAGAAGGCTTTCAGCTAATAGAGAAATCAGATTATGTTTGCATAATGAATAAGGCTTTGTATGGTCTCAAGCAAGCTGCTAGAGATTGGTATTTTGAGCTACACAGCTACCTACTCCAATGTGGATTCAAAATAGGTGTAGCTGATAACAACTTATATGTCAAAGAAAAGGATGATAAACTTATTGTGGTAGTACTATATGTTGGCGATATAATATTTGCTAGTAATTCAAATTTGTTGAACAATGTATCTGCAGCTGATATGAAGGTCGAGTTTGATATGTCCATGATTGGAGAGATTTCCTACTTTCTTGGATTGCAAATTGCACAAACCCCAAAGGCATATTTATATCTCAAAGAAAGTATCTCAAAGAAGCGCTGAAGAAATTTGGCATGGAATAATTCTCTTTAGTGAACACTCTAATGTTGATGGGTTGCAAGCTTACTAAGATGGATGAAACTCCAAAAGTGGACCAAACCTTATATAGATTCATCATTGGCATCCTTTTATATCTAATAGCTTCAATACTAGACATCATGCAAGTTGTTGATATAGTTGGAAGATTTCAAGTAGCTCCCAGACAAATCCATCTATTAGTAGCCAAAATAATTCTCATATATCTCAGAGCAACAATGGACTATGGATTGTGGTACCCAAGAGGTAAATATTTTTTATTTACTATTTATATTGATGTTTATTGCGAAGGTGATGTGAATGATAGAAAAATCACAAGTTGTGGTTCTTTATTTCTTGGAGAAAGTCTAGTCTCATGGTTAAGCAAGAAGCAAGCTTCCATTTCCTTATCTACAGCTGAAGCAGAATATATTGTAGCAGTTTCTTATTGTACTCAACTTTTGTGGATGAGGAAAACTTTACAAGATGTACAAGTGTTCTATGATCAACCTATTCCCATTATTTGTGACAAGAAAAGTGCCATCATCCTGTCAAAGAATCCAGTATTTCACTCCAAAACAAAGCATATCCCCATCAAGTATCATTTCTTGAGAGAGCAAATTGCAACTCAAATTTTGATGCTAGAGTATGTTCCTACCAAAGAAAAAGTTGTTGATATCTTCACCAAGCCACTTCCTAAAGAACAGTTTGAGTATTTGAGGAAAAGATTGGGAGTTATGCCTCTTGCCTCCCTCCATTAGCTCTTCCTATAAGAGGAAGAAAGGCAGTTGTGTATTTTTTTAGCATATATTGGTGAATTTTCCATATCCACAAGGATCAACATGACAAACAAGGATTATAGATAGGAGAAGCATAGTGACAGGGTGAGCATGTAGTGTCTTTTCCACTGATGTCAAAGGGGGAGAGATATTTAGTAATAAAACAAAAATACAAAGAAGGGGAGATCTAGAGTGATCAAACCAAGGATAAAAGGAGAAATAATGGTGATCAAGAACAACAAAAATAACAACAATAGTACTACAACAACAGAAATATCAGGGGGAGCAACACTCAAAGGAGACAATCTATGTTGACATGTTTCTACAAGAGAAAAAGGGTGTTTTTGTTTGATTTTGGTGTTTCCATCAATGCCAAAGGGGGAGATTGTTGAAATGTATTGTCATTGATGGAAACAAAGTGTTAATTACAGTTAATTGGTGGCACAGGTGCAAAGAAGGTCTCAGGGAACATACTTAAGGAGCAACATGGGAGCATAATGGTGTACAGGATTTGGTGCCAATTTTTATACAATAGATCATCTTAAATGTAGGTGAAACCCACTTAGATGGAGAGAGCTCTAAAAAAAGTTTCCAATGGTATGCAAAAGTTTGAAAATGGTCTCTTGGTTTGAAAGATAGAGAAATTCAAAGATCTATGACCCCAAGTAAAGTTTCCAGAGTTAAAAATTGTATGGGTGAGCCTTTTACGCATAGCCAATGTTGGATTAAATGCCAAACTCAACAGAAAGGATGGAAAAACCTTTACGCGAAGTTCTGAGTATACATGGCAGTAGTGGGAACGTATTTGATTGGCCACAAGTGGATCCCACCCAACAGTGGTAGGCAGCCTAATTCACCTTAGCGCAACCCTTTTGGAGCATAAAGGGAAGGTTTGAGAGATGGGCATAGGGACATAGCAACAATGAGCCAACCAATAGGACAAGGTTAGAGGACCCCACTCTGACAGCGTAGCCCACTGAGGGATTTCCTGGAATATTGTATAGGGAGCAAATGGCTAAGTGTCAGAACGAAATCGTCAGGCCATGTGGCAGCTTTCTGAGAGCATAAATAGAGGTCTTGGTGATCACGGGAAGTAGTTTCGCCTGCCACCGATCGCATAGACCAATGACGAAGAACCACCCTGGGGTCACTCCTCCTGAAACCAAAAACCACTCAAGAGTGGTGTCGGGGAAAAACAAAGGAAAAAGGCTTGAACCTAGTGGTTTTTTGAAAGACAAATAACAAAAGAAAGGGTCGCAAAACCAAGGCTTTGGGACCCTTTCTCTCTCCTCTGACAAAGGATATGTGGTAGCATACAATTAGCCCAGACAACGGAGAATGGTGACATCAGAAAAAGCCAATGGGAGTGTGACATGTGGCAGGTATATTTGGTGCTTTTAGGCACCCTAATGGCCCATTTTTTGGTGAAACGCGTCGCCAAACATAGGTTGACACATGGAATAGGTGACGTCATTATGATGTCATCCCATTGGACATAGACCAAAAGGTTCACTATGTTGCACAGAGAAAGTTGGTCGGAAAACAAGTGTTGGGACACATCGACGAGGACAATTCAAAATAGAAACCAATTAGAGAAGTGTTGGGCAATTCCCACGGGACATGTCAACCCAGAGGTATGACCCCAATGGGTGAGTAAAGGGGCACATAAATGAAAGTGTCAGGATGTTGGGGCTACGGGCTAAGAACTCGCATTGGGACCTATTCCATAGGTAGGAACTGGGGGCACAGAGGATATAAAGAGCCGAAAGGGCTCTTCGAGCGGCTAAGCACCGACTCCTTAGTCACTTCATGTAAAAGAGTGACCAACAACGTGGAGCCATTTATATAATGAATTGGTCTGTGTAGGGCTCAAAAGGTCTTAGCACCCAAATTATTAAGTTGTGGTCGCAAAGACTAGTTCTATGATGGAAAGATAGGCAAGGGAACTGAGCAAAAGGGGCTTAAATGAAAAAAGGTGAAACAATCAGTTTTTCTAACAATTATGGCAACTAACCCAAATTAAACTGTAGCTAAAAATAGAAGGCACACTGATAAATCTTGTAAAAGCTCCAGATCAACTGAAATAAGCAAAAAAACAACATATTGACTTGGATATTAAGCCCAAAACAACATATGAAGATTAAACATAGTCATCAGACTAATCTAAACATGACAAAGCAAAAAATAGTGATGCATGTAGAAATCCAAGAAGCCAAAATTAGCAAAAGAAAAACTATAAAAATAGTCTTCATCAAGCAGAATCAAGAGATAATTTTTTTTGGAGACAGAGCTTCTGGAGTAGCATTTCTGAACTTTACTTGTTCTTGTGTGTTATTAAATATTTAATAATGTACACAAAGTAAAAGGAAGTTTTAATTTGGTAAAATTCCTACACTATTAATTCACCCCCCTCTCAGTAGTGTCCTAGTTTCCAACATACAGATTAACTGTTAAACAAAATGTTAATTGATCCAACCATTTGTTAACAAATGGTCTGCCAAATAAAACTTCCTGTTGATAGTTTGACTATCACCATTTGAAAATTGTTAGTCCGTCGATTAAGTTGGGAAATCACCATTCTATTTTTAATACATTGTTGTTAAAATAAATCACCATTGTTTTGTCACCCACTTGTTGAACCTGTTACCAAACTTTGGTTGCTTAGCCTAATTTGGCCACCAAGTGCATGCCATGTGGCACCATTTGGTTAGGTCATGTGGCCCCATCCCATTAGGCCACTTCATGCCCAATCATTTCCACCAACTTTAGTGTTTTTCATTAGATTTGGCAATGCCACTAACTTTAGTGGTGCTACTACTTTTATCTGGAAGTCCGCTAATTTTAGCCAAAGTCCAATAAATTTGGTCAGACTCCCAAAGTTTTCAAAGCTCCAAATTTAACTGGCATCCTGCAAAATTTATCCCTTCAGCCAAGTTTGACCAGAACTTTGACTGAGCATAATTCCCTCATAAGAACTCAAATTAAGGCATTGTCTGTGTCGTTGGAGAGCCGGTGACGAGCTAATGAATATGATTTTAGTTTTATTGTGATCCAAGGACTTTTATTTTTGGGCCATTAAAAATCCACCTAGATCATTTCTCCCCACTGAAAGACTTTTTGTCCTCCAAAAGTATAAACAATACTGCAATCTAGATCTGCATAAGAAATGACTCTAAAAGGCCACACTTTCTTCTCCTTCATGTATGTACTTTGAAGGTAGAAGTGATGAAACTGACACCTATATCCATTTGCAAATCTGTAGCTACTAATATATGTCCAAATTGCAATATTACAAACAAGACCATACCTACCAAGAGTTTATAACACTCTCATGGCCAAGTTTTACAACAGAAACCATATGCATACTATCATACTAAATGCCAAAATATCACTACTTTGCATTGATAAATGATGTTATACACTTCATCACTTTTACAAACATTTTTGCAACATGTGATTTACAATGGTGTTCATTCCAAATTACTTAGAAAATCTACGCCTTTCTTACTTAACTAGGCTAATGGGCTTTCTATCTATAGTTGGATTCATTTTTGAACTGCTTCAAGGGACGATTCCTTCATAGGTGCTTCCATATGCTACTTGTCCTTCTTTGTGTGTTACTCTGGATGGAGCTTCCAACACGTGGCTCTCTGATGTTCACCCTTGTTGTAATGGTTGCAATGGTTTTTCTTCGTCTAGAATTTCTTAACCTTCTTCCATGGATAGTTTTCTTTGGTGTGGATTTGGCGAGGAGAGCTTGCCTTAGCTCTTCCTTTGGAATGCTCACTATCACTGGAAAGTTGTGATGTGATCCCATCATCCTACATTGTCTCAGACTTTCTGCTTCAAGACTCTCATGTCTTTGTGGGCTTGGAGTTTGTTCCATTGGTGATCTTGGAGAATGTCCCATCTTCCTTTCCAACATAACCTAACCCTACATATTGAGGTAATTCCACCACTTGGATGGGATTCACAATGCCTTGGCCATTAAATACTAATCCCTTTCCTTGATACTTTGTCTTTTTCATTAGATTCAAACAAATGCCTATAGTGTTCTTTTAAAAAGCACCAAAATCATCATCATAATGTGAATTTGAAACTGAATAATTACTGACACAGTTCACCTCAATTGTTGATTTTGAAGTGGGTGGTGGTGACTTCACTAAGCCTTCTCTGCACCTCAACTTTTCTAAGGCCTCCTCTGTAGCTTGTAACTAAAGTTGAAATCCATGCTTCTCCTCTTCTACTTCTCATAGAATTTTTCTTAGTTCAAAATTCTCTTATTAAATTCTTTGGTTGATCTTCTCAAGTTCTTAGAGCCATGCAATCTTTGGTGGTGTTCTCATCTTTGGTACAACACTTGTTTTAATCATCATCTCATCACATGAATCAAAACCCAAGTTAATTGTTACATCGCCTACAATATAGGAAATTTTGATCTTCTTCTCATCTCCTGAATTATAACTTAGGTCAATTGGTCCAACACCCGCAAAACTAGCAGTTGTGACCTTCACCTCATCGTCTATATCAGAATCCAGGTCATGTTGCACTATAGAAATAATTTTATACTTCCCTTTTCCACCATTCCTCTTTAGCTTCAATTCTAGATGCAGTTTCTAGAAATGCTCCTCATTATGCCTTTCTTTCTCGCAATGAGTGCAAGAGGTATTTGCTTCATTTTCCCTTGTTGTCATTGCCTTCTTTTCATGCTTATCTTTTTCATACTTCCCCCTGCTTTCAAGGTGAATGGATTTCACACTAGACACATCAAGAGTAGTGGGTTCAAACAACAACAATGATGTCAAAGGTAATTATGTAAAGAACCAATATATTTCATCAAAGTATCATGCGAATCTAAAGGAATGCCCAATGCCAAATATTGCTTCCTAAATTCTTCTATGAAAATTTGATCTTGAATCTTTCCTTGATTAAAAATTTTCCATCTATTATGGCGTTCTGCAAGTATCCCAATGGATAAATTTTTCCTTTTAAAGAAGAAAAAAATTTAGAACAAGAAGAAAGGAGTTTACCCATGTGTTTGCTACCTTTCTAAAGTTTTATCTCCCACCTTGTAAGAATTGTGCCTCCTAATTTAATATGCTAACTAGATATTTTCCCCATCCTCTTCGATCTATTGTATTCTGCAATATACTTCAATCTTTCTGATCCAATTGTTTAACTTTTCTACATTAGATTCTCCATTAAACATAGGAAAATCAAACATTACATCCAACTTGAAAAAATGATTTTTATAAACATTCCTATGTTTTTTATTAGAATGATGAGAATGAGATGATGAAGAAGAAGAACATTCACTTGAATATGGAGGTGGAGGCTCAGGAGTTTCTCCTCCATTTCCTTGATTTATCAAAGCATTATCCTCTGCTTTCTCTTCCTTCTTCTTTTCTTTCTTTTCCATTTTCTTCTCATAATATGCAAACAATTTATCTACCTTATTCTCCATGGTGTAGAAATCTTTACGAAAAGCTTGTTCTTCCACATCACAAACATCGTTGTCTACCATTTTCCTTCTTCATTCTGCATGTCCAATCTCTAGGTCAAATGATTTAAGTTTCTTTCACCCCTTTTGAGCTCGTCTCTGGTTATCATTCACACTAGCAATGCAAATCAATAAGAAGACCTCTTTGATATGAAACTAGATCTAGTATTCCACTGATACCAACATTATCCAAGATATTTTCTTCTATATATGTTAGCAAAATTACAAGAAAGAGCATGTAAAAACCACATGTTCATACACTTAAAGAATAAGCAACGTAAAGGAGACCATAAATCCAATCCACACAAAAGTTTGATAACATATTTTGTCCAGTGTGGACTACGTCTCTAGGCCCTACTTTAATAGTGAGGAGGCCACTTCATTCATATCATAAAAGATAAATGAAAGTACATGAAAAATTACATCATTATACATCCATCTTGGGAGTGAATTGAAATTTTGACTGCTCAAAACACAACAAACACAACACCAGCAGGTTTGTCTTGTCCTCCTGAGACCTTTTACTATAAACATGACCTACTTTTGAAAGGCACATTGTTGTCTCTAACTTTGTGCCCAAAAATTAATGGAAAATGTGGGATTCTTCCATGACCCCTAAGATCCAATACTTAGATACAAAAATAGACTTCATCATCGTGGTACTTGCTAAATTATAGTTAAAATGAGTATAAACTTGACCCCTTTCTAACATTAGCAATTCTGACCCCTCACAGAATCTTCAAGATTCCTCATGGCATTAAAAGAATATTCTCTTAGAATATTCCTCTGGAACCATGTGCCCTCTTGGTTCCTGTGCACAAGGTTCAAGCCTATGGTTATACCCTAGTACTGCTCTGAGTTCTAATCTGTTGGGTTCTGCTCGACCTTCGTTTCCCTCCCACTCGAATGACATAGGTGTCATTAATTATTTTCGCTCCGATAAATCTTCTGAAGACCAACCCACTAGAATAATGGTTGGTATACTATATATAAGGCGTGCGTTGTGAAAGGGTCGGGAGTTTGAAACCCACCAAACCCATTTTGGGTTTACAAACAAATAACTCGATTATCATTTATGCTCCAAATTCTTAGAACATTATATAATCATATGCAGTTAAACTTTGACCACTGAATTTCATAACCCTTTATCAATAAAAGTGGGTTATAAACGTAACTGTCAGCAGTATATCCGTTGGTTTTTTGTTTTCAACCATTCTTCCATCGTTGACCGATTTTGTTTAATATAACCACTATATATATATAACCATTGGTTGGATTTTGGGAATTGTCATCGATAAATTTGGTAATCGCCAATGTTTTTCATCTTCCCGTGTTCACTTGTTTGACCTCTAGTTACATGTTTTATGTTATATATAACATATATAACACCTTATTAACAAATCATGTGAATATAAATTAACTATTAAACAAATGTTTTGACGAAAACAAGGGCTTGTTGATAGTTTGATTGCCTCCATTTGAAAATCGTCGGTCCACAAGTTAAGTTGGCAAATCGTCGTTCTATTTTTAATACACCGTTGCTAAAATAAATTGCCACTGTTTTTCCTCCCACTTGAACCTGTTAACAAATTTTGTTTTGTCAAACTAATTTGGCCACCAAATTGGTGCCACATGGTGCCATTTGGTTGGGCCACGTGGCCCCATCCCATTGAGCCACTTTAGGCCTAGGCACTGCTGCCAACTTTAGCATTCACCACCAGATTTGGTGTTGTCACTAACTTTAGTAGTCCTACTAATTTTATTTGGTGGTTTGCTAATTTTAGCCAAAGTACGTCAAATTTAGTTGGACTATCAAAGGTTTTAAAGTTCGAAATTTAATTGGCATCTTGCTAAATTTATCCCTTGGGCCAAGTTTGACTAAAACTTTGATTGAGAATAACTCCCTCATATGAACTCTGATTGAGGCATTCTCTGTGCCGTTGGAAAGCTTGCGACGAGCTCTTTGATCTAGTCCTAGTTTAAATGTGATCCAAGGAATTTGATTTTTGGACCATTAGAGATCCACCTAAATGAGTTGGAGGGTTCATAGATCCCTAGAGAAACATGACCATTGGGTTAGCACCTTGGTCATGGAGGTATAGTTATTATTGACTTATTATTCCTATGGAGTTACAATCCTAGCTCGAGGGTGATCCATGGTTGAAATCCATGAGACACATGACATATGGCACGGAAGAATGTGGAGATCCCATATCCAACCGATATTTTGTACAAATTAGTGTTCATGTGCCATATTGTGCTTAAATGTATGTAATTATTATATATTCCTTTGTGCATATATTTGTGTGTTGAGTTTTGGGTTCTTAGAACTTATACATATATTTATGTGTTTGTAAGTATTTTTACATATTTATGTGTTCTACTAACAAAACACTAAGTTGCATATATGTCACCAGTCAATTCCATTGTGCTTCATAATTACAAATTGTCTTACAATCTTTTTTGTTAATAAATTCATTGCTAAGGTTTAATAATGAAAACCATAGTTTATGTGTTTCTGCATAAATATTTGTGAATTTAATCGGTGAATTTTGGTTTTGAGTGTGTAGTGTTACACAGATAGTGGCCAGGGACATTACAACGTGGTATCAGAGCCCAATTACAACGCTAGGCCTGATTGGGCCAAGTTTAAAGGATTTTTTTACAGGTTAGAGGTTGTCCACCAACTATTTGACGAAAGTTGTAGAGGTTAGAAGGATTAAAATTCACTAGAAAACAAGTTATAAGTTCCAGGAAAAGTCTCAGAAGGAATTAATTTGGGCCAAATATAAGGAAGAATTGAAGAAATATGGCCAATATTCACCTCAAATGACCAAAATTTTGCACAAGGGAACATGGGGTATTGCGTTGGTGATACTTTTATGATAATGGAGGATTACACATCAACTCAAGTTTTTAGCATCATTGCATATTGTGGATATTTATTTCAGTATCGATGCATGGTAGTTAAATTGGTTGGTGAAGAGCATATGAATTTGGTTGTAAGAAAATAAAAGTATCAATATATATCTTGAAATTTTTCCCATATAAAGGTTTTCACAAATTGATACTAAATATTGATAAAATTATTTTATGATTTGATGTTTTGGTGTGAAAATATGAACAAGATGGTTCATTGAAACTATCATCTTGATTTTGGGAAATTTTAGATGGGTCTATGCATATATAATTATATATATATGAAGGATTTCTAAGTGATTTTGGAATTTCAACTTTCCAAGTTAGATAACATGTTCTCTTTGGTTGTCATGATATATGGTCGAAAAAACATTGTTTATGAGGGTCTGTTATATAAGCTTTCTTTGCATTTTCTAGTGGAATATCCCTTCAAGCCTCATCAAGTGAAATTTGAGACAAATTTCTTCCATCTTGATATTGGCCATCATGGAAACCTCTACTTAGCCAATTCTTTGGGATAAATGGTCATTTTCATATGATGAGATTTGAATTGTTCTACTTTCTATTTAGAGTCTTTTGGTAGAACCAAATAATGAATCTCTTCTTAATAAGCCATGCAAAAGAAATATGGAAAAATCAAGAAGGGTTTAAAAAGGTGGTATTGTATCAAACATCTTTGGAAAGATTTGTATTAGCAAAGTGATTAAATAAAAGATGCAAAACTTTGTAAAACTAGTACTCAAATTGATGCTTAGAGGGGATGAACTTGACTAATTTAAGTTTCGATATGTAAGCAAAAAATGGTTCAAATAATGGGGAGATTCACTAAACAAATTAGATTGTCACAATGCCAGTATAATTGCATACGATGTTATGAAATATGCTTGGTGAAAGATGGTACGATGAGATGGATCCAATGCTACAACTGGCATTATTTATTTTCGCTACACATGGTCGATAATGCTAGGTGGATCCATCATAGTAAATGAAGGTGCTTTATAAATTTATAGGCTTGCTAGAGCCTTCTATTGGCCTTCAACTTAGCAATCAATATGAAGACACATGGATACATTTAGCAATGTATGGTATTAGGGACGAATTGTTTATCTAACTTTTGGGGACTCGAGAGGATTTATAGTTGAATTCATAAAGCACTTTGTCCTTCTTCCTAGGACCAATGTTTCCTTAGGGAAATTTCAAATTATAATCTCCTATCTTACTCGTACCTCAAGCTCCCACTATTTGAATTGAATGAAAAATGAACAAAGATATGTGAAGATATAGGTTTCCAAAAGGCTTGGACGCAACACCATGGAGGATTCAAAAATAAAAATACAGATCTAACATGAGCCTAGAGGGATCCAATTTCTTCACTTGCAATTTTTTTTATGAACATACATTATTTCAATATTTTGTATAGTTATTTAATTTTTTTTATTTATTTAATTTTTTTTTTTTTTGTTGACATGAGAAAAATTTCAACTTTGATGACAAACAACAGGCTTACACATATATTGGGCTGTAGAATGAGCCTCTCGTCTCAACGATGATGGTATGTCCTCATATCCTTACATATTATGAGTAGTGTGCACCTTCAACTTGATGCAATTAAATTTCACTCAACATTTCTCATGATTTAGGTGGAAGTGTTTGGAATGGGTAGACAATTTATTAATATATATGTTGGATATGTAGTTTGGGATTTCAGATGTTGTACAAGGATTGGACATTACCATGCACATTGTATGTGGTGGGCCCCAGTATTGTAGCAATGATGCTGCAACTCCTGTGTTAGGCCCCTATAGTACTAGCGTAACCCCTTATTGTTATTAGTACAACCCCCTTATTATATTGATGTACCCATGTAGTGCCCATATTGTTACTATTGTGCCCCATAGAAGCCCACTATT
>APFE031132758.1:59251-76985 GCA_000404065.3 Pinus taeda
TACTTTTATCAACCCGGTTGTTCGTAACAAACTTGGAAGCGACGGTGCTATATGCACAAGTACTAGCTCTTGCCGCAGTTGTCACTTGATTAGCTGGCACAAGTTCGCTAGGAGCTTAAGCCAAATTCTATGAGCTCTTAGAAGAAACTTTTAATTGTGATGGATGAAGGCTAACTCAAAAGAGGCTAGTCTACTTGTAGAAAGAAGCTGAAAGCTGAAAAGAAACGCAAACCCTAGCAAACCCTAGTTTTTACCGACTGGCCCTACTGGTGCAAGTAAAGAGATGAAAGCAGTGGAAATGGATGCCATTGACTTTTAGAAAGGTAAAATGCATGTGAATAAGCTACTTCTGCAGTAAAATCTGGAGAAAACATCTTTTTGCATTTTTGAGTAATTTTGCAGAATTATTATGCATGTGCTTTAACTGTTTTTTATTGTGCAGAGGTTGATTGGTGAAAGGAAATGGATTGGGCGCTTGCAGGAGGTTGGGAAGGTGAGAAGAGGGCCTAAGGGGTCCCTAGCACCCTTCCAGAGAGTTTCACAGCGATCAGATCTTGAAAAACTGCTCACATGAACTTCTACAGGAAGTCTGCAGGGGTTCTACAAGATGTTCTACAGGATGTTCCAAAAGAGGATTTTGGAGGGTTGATGGAGGAAAAACGGTGGAAAAGTGGAAATGGAGGTTAGATAAGGATGTTAAGGGTCTAGGACCTGGTGAATGAGGCTAAGGAGTGATTAAGGTGGTTGGATTTGTTCAAGGACGACGAGAGCAATGTTGCACAAAAATGTAGAAATTAGGGCAAAGTGAGAAAATGTGGCGAATGAAGGGAAGGAATCTGAGTTAGGGGGTTGGAGAAGGTTGTATTGATGGGGGAAGGGTAGGCAGGGAGGTATCACAAGTGCTCTGCACACTATTTTCCAAAACTAATCAAACAAAGACTAGGAAAACCAAAGATCTAGCTATTTTGACCTACTTTGACCTAAAAACCAGAAATCATGATGGACAGAAGCTTATTGGCAGAAAATCATGTAAGACAACTATGAAAACCAAGCAAGAATAGATCTAATCATGTAATCACAACTGCTATCAACTTTCCTAACTAAAAATCTAACACTAGAAATTGCATGAAAAGGCAAAAACAATGTTTTTGTGGCAGCAAGTATGCCTTCTTCTCAGCTCATGGTCCCAAGGAGGGGGAGATGAGATCAAGGGTTGCTTGATGGCCTTTTTGCGGGTCTTTTCCTTTACAAAACTATCAAATCAACCTGAAGCATGAAAAACTATCTCAATCATCACAAACGACCTAAGTAACCAACCAAGATTTTAATCTAAGTAGCAGAAATTATTCTAGGAATGCAGAAAAAACATATAATAGTACACAAAAGGAGGTATTGGCACTTGGGTTGGGCCCAAACCCAAGAGCTATAGCCTCCTAATAAATATTAGAGCTGGTGCAAAGATGGATTCATCTTTATTGATCAAAAAATAATAGTTACATCCCAAAAACTGTCTACAAGAAAAAGCTTGAAAATGTGTTGATACAGAGCTGCACTAAAGTGCAAAAATAGAATAACAAAATGACTAACCTACTGGCTAAAATCTAACTACAATCTAACTAAAATCTAACTAACTCCTGACTAACCAAATTGAGGCCCTAAGCCTTCTTATTTATACAAATTGAGGATCCCAACAGTCATCCTAAACTTTAGGAACTCGGCTGCCAAAACTTGCAGTTAACAACAGTCCTTCTTGACTTGCTTGGCTGCCCCTTGTGCTCCGAGTTTTGATGGAGAATTCGAGGTAAGGGCTCATAAATGAAGGGGACACCTTCCTACGAATCCTCTCCCTTTTTCTTCCACGAATTTGGCTGCCAAGTGCTCATTAAACCTTTGATTTTGTCTCAAAATTGACCAAAAATCTGCATAAAGCACACATTAGACTTTTTGGCATAATTACTAACCCAATTCACTCTATTAGCATAAATATAATCAAAAACATGCAATAAACTAATGAGAATGGTGGATTAAGTCGAATTAGGAGGCTAAAAGATCCCATATAATTACCCATTTCTGGGGCTCATCAGTATGTCGAGGTGACTACCATGAAGCTATTTAAGGTATTGGTACACCAACAACATTGAAGCCTAAGTGCTTCAAAGGAAATTTAGTGTTTTGAACTGCAACTATAAATTATACTACATACATGTTCTAGAAAAACACGGTATGCTACATTGGCCATGGAAAATATGCTATGATGGGTTTCTCTTATTAGGAAATTTTCAAAAATAAAGGTTAAAAACTAGAGATATGGAGACAAAGTGGTATCAAGTGGAGTATTAAGTTGCTCTACTTATTCTACATGCCTAGCTGATTGGAATCTTCTATAATTGTATCTTGGTTTTCTATTATACCTAGATTTGTGCCCACATGGGATTGGATCCAACATTCTTCCCATTCTACAAGCCACTTCAACATTGGACAACAACTATTCTAAATCAAACTGCGGTAGAACAATGTCTAGAGCATGAAACCGTCAAAGGCCACGAAGGAGATAGGGACCATGCAAGGAGATGAGCCACTAGCGCTAGAAAATCAATGCCAAAGGCATATAGTGGAGGGCCACAAGAAGGAACCTTACCGATGGTTGGAATGCAAATGGAGGCAGTGTGCTAGGGTGGACCATGGAAGGTGATGGAAGGGTTCCGAGAGGGGAGGAACCGCTATAGTGGAACTCTCCTCTCCCGTTGATGTCGTAGGGTACCCCTGTTATTTTTACGAGCCAATGTATCATGCAAATGAAGATGGTTCATCAGATGACTAGGGCGAAACCCTGCAAGGAAACCGTGATAGTCCCCCCCATCGAGGCCATGTTAGCAAGGGGGAGAAGGGGCTGCTATTCAATCTAAACCGTTGATTTATAGGGGATGCCACCACCATTCGATAAGGGCCCACAAGATCTACATAATAGATATATATTTAACTTTTTGTTTTATATTCCATTTTTAGGTGCCATGGGTATACAATGGACCCCACAGGAGGGCATGGTTTATATAATATGTTATATGGTTGTTGGAGGTCAAATTTATATTATACCAACATAGATCTATCTTAAATACAAATTTAATATCATTTGATAGGGATCCAATTTTTTTATGAGCATATATTATTTAATTGTTTTGTATGGTTATTTATTTCTTTTTAATTATTATTTATTTCTCTTTTTGGCCGACATGAGCAAAATTTCAACTTTGATGATGGACGAACATCATTACACATCATACTAGGTGGTAGAATGAGCCTCTCCTATCAATTATGTTTTATGAAATCCTAAACTTATACATATAAGCCATTATAATATTGGTGTCATAGAGCTCATAGAGTGTGAAGGTTGTGTGTGTCACCCCTCTATATATGTTTATTATCTCTCTCTCTCTCTCTCTCTCTCTCTCTCTCTCTTCTCTCTCTCCTCTCTCTTCTCTAATTTATATATATATATTATATATATTATATATATATCATATATATATATATTCTATATATTATATATATATATATATATATATTATATATATATATATATTATATATATATATATATATATATATATATATTATATATATATATATATAATATATATATATATATAATCACTGAGTGTGTGACCTCCCCCCACCATATGTTATTGTTTTGTTTTTGGTTTTAAGCAAAGGAATGTGGTGGAACCCGAGGGTGTGCGATGGATGTTGAGGTGTAGGCCACAGTGCCATGTCGACTAGGGTTGCCACATGGAATTATGGTAATTAATAATTAATATATGTATGTATGTATATAATCAAATTCCCATGGTCATATCAATTATTTGGATGATAGCCACATGGAAAAAGGGAGTCAAGTAAAACCAGTTTGCCTCGAATTAGGAATTGGAGAGGAAACCTGAGAAAAACAAGGAAACTATGAGAAGAGGTAGAAGTAGTCCATATGCCAAATATTGTTAGTTAACAACTAAGAAAAAGGAAGTTACAGGCCAGTGGTGAGCATACATAAATCGAATTTTCAGGTATAGAATGATTGAGAAAAAAAGAACTTCACATGGCCATAACTTTTACCTCAGAAGTCAAAAATCGACGAGTTACTAGCCAAAAGTGTTGAAATTTTAATTAGGTTAGCTCTTCATAATTGTCATTATACTCGTATCAATATGTATTTCATGCAAAAACAAAAAGAAGAAAAATTATTATTTTTCTTTTTATTGTCAAGCATTGTTGGGTATGGAGCCTGATTATCTTCCTAATTATTTAGAGGATTTTTTGTTTAAGTCGTGGTTGGATCCCATTCCTTGATGAGGGAGTGTGGGGGCGCTTGGCCCCCAACTATTGCTTCCAGAGTGGTCTAAAGGGTATTTGGGGGAGTGGCGTGGCTACAATTATTTGGATACCCCCACCCCGCCCGAAGCGACAATTAGATGAAAAATTACCTTGTAAAATATTGTAATTTTGTAGTCAATCTTGGTCATTCATTAGGTGAAAGATCTGGCAGTAGAAGTTATGTTAATTTAGGTTTTTTTCCCTAGAAGACAAGCCTCGATTTATATGAGGGAATTGCATTGAGGTTGTGTATTATTATTTGTGTGAAGAAAAGAGGAGAGTCTGTGTGAGAGCGAAGATGAAATTACAGCAGAAATATTGCAGGTTGTATCTCTTCATTTTGTTGAATAATATAAAAGGAAGGACTGGTTGTTTCTCCATGGACGTAGCCCAAATTGGGTGAACCATGTATATTTCTTTCTCTTTTGTTTTATGTTTTTATGTGTTTGTTTTTTCACAGTATTTTATATGTTCCATTGTTCTATTAATTAATTTCTAACAACTAGTATCAGAGCCAAAGGTTTATTTGGTTTATAAAATTGTAGGAAAGAAGGGTGCCTAGTTCAAGTGGGAGTAATGGCGAAAGTTGGTAGGTTTAGGGTTGAGAAATTGAATGTCCAAAACTATCAACTATGGAAGATGCAAATGGAGGATTATTTGTATCAAAAATATTTTTACCTACCATTGAGTAGAAAAGTAAAGAAGCTGACAAGTATGACAAATGAAGAATGGGAGATTCTTAATAGAAAGGCACTAGGAACAATATGGTTGTGCCTGGCAACATCAGTGACTTTCAATATTTCAAAGGAAACAACAACAAAGGGTCTAATGATGGCATTTTCCAAACTATATGAAAAACCCTCAGTGTCAAACAAGGTATTTCTTATGAAACATTTATTTAATATGAAGATGCCAAAAGGTGGATCAGTGGTTGATCATTTAAATGAATTTAACGCGATTACAAATCAGTTAAATTATGTAGGGGTAAATTTTGATGATGAAGTTAGGGCTTTATTATTTTTATGCTCATTGCCAGAAAGTTGGAATGACTTAGCGATGACCATCAACAATTCTATCTCTAGATCTAGTACTTTAAAGTTTGATGATGTTACTAGTGCTATCCTTAGCAAGGAGATGTAATGAAAAAGCTCGTGTGAGACAATAGGTAATGATTTCACTGCAGAGAATAGGGGAAGAAAGCTAGAGTGAAGAAAGAGCCTCAAATATCACAATAAGTCAAGGAAAGGAAGATTCAATTCAAATCGGAGATAGTGTGCTAGAAATATGGGAAGAAAGGACACCTGAATAAATATTATAAATCTTGGAAGGGAAAAGAAGGAGATGGATAGTAAGATAACAATCATGAAATGAATGTAACAGGTGATGTGTTGCAAGATGATTTTATTCTTTCATTATAAAATATTATTGATGTTTGGGTGGTACATTTAGAGACTTCATTCCATGCCACACATGATAGGAAACATTTTCATGACTATGTTCAAGGAGATTTTGGACAGGTTCATCTGGGTGATGATAAACCCTATAAAATCATTAGAATGGGTAAGGTTTTTATAAAGCAACAAAATGGATACCAGTTATTGTTAAAGGAGGTAAGGCATGTTACATATCTAAACAAAAATCAAATTTCAACAGGGTTGTAACACCCTCTTCCCACACTTTCCCAAGATTATCGGTCCACCGGGGTAAATATGTGATGAAGAGTTACTATGACATGAATCAACCTCCGAGATCACCTTAAGGAAGTGAATTGACAAAAAACAAAACCTTACAGACTTCCCTCAGATGCTACAAGACCCTCAAGGTTTAAACCACCCTTCTAGGTGCTCAAACCCCGAGGTAAGCCTCTTTTTCAAGGTTATGGACTCCCAAACACTGGCACAACACTTCATAAATTTGACTATAACCCTCCAGTCGCATGCATACGGCTGCGAGGGAGTGACTCCAATCTTTTTCACCCAGTTCTATGCCTGCGACCATGAGATTTGAGGCACTTTTTCAGAGCTAATCTCTAGAACACTGCCCAAAAATTAATGAGACTTTCCAGAACAATGAATGACACAAAGACAAAGCCTTCCATACAAAACTTAAGCAAGAACTTAACTTAACCACGCCTGACAATGATAGAAATTTCGCCAAACACATTGAGAACATGTAATCTATAGGTCATAATTACATTTCTGAGCATAGGGATCTTATACTTAACTAAGAATCATCAAGAAGTTCTAGTGCCTTCTCACAATAGCTGCATTAACATCTATTAGGCCATACATTCATTCATATTTCATTTACTAACCAAAATATGATGAGAGCCATAACTCAAGTTTTTCATAAAACCATGCTCATAACCATAATAATAACAATGATAGAACAACCATTAAAGCCCCATAATAACAAGTATAAATACTCATGAAATACAAAAGGAAAAAAGATCTTATTAAATATATGAAAAATCCAACCAACTCAGGGACTTCCACGTACCACCCAACCATAGGTTGGGTTGAACCAAATATTTCTTTCAACCAATCACCCCTATGCCATATTCCAAGCATGAATGTGGGAATCACAACAAAACCAACCAGGGCTTGCTCAGGATTTACCGGGTATCCCGCCATTACCGGTCAAGGGATTTCTAGGTCTGAAACCCTCATCTATACAACCATGATATACCATGTATCCTACCATTACTGGTCAAGGGATTCCCAGGCCTTAACAAGCATGGATGCCTCTGGATTTCTTCACCAATACCTTGAGGAATTTTCCTATCTCCACCCTCAGGCTTTATCATGTATCCCTCCATTACCGATCAAGGGATTCCTAGGCCCTTGGGAATTTTTGTGAGACCACGTCACCTGATTTCAAAACCATCCAACAATCTAGTTCAACCAAATGAAAGAACCCCATCACACCATGGCTATCCAAAAATCGCAAGGCAAGGATGAAACCACTATCGCACCTAAAAAAACCCATGCCAATGAAAATAAGAGAACCAAATACACACATGCATGTACCATGCATGTCAAAACTAGTAAGGAAATCATACATACAACTCGATACCTGCAAGTAATCCCATTGTAGCTGCTTGATCCAACTCTTCCTTGCTTCCCTTTGCTTTCTTGTCCTTCCTTTCTCCAATGCTATAGTACTCCATGAATGCTCTAAGTGTGAAGAGTATGAGAGGGAGAGAATAGGGAGAGAGAGCTCCAAGCTAAAGCTGACAAAATGTTGTGAACTGATCCTCAAAAGCCTTTTTATCAATGAGGCCTCTATTTTCTTCATTTTCTTTAATTTTCGTTCAATTTCCTCCTCACATGAAACCTGTGACCTTTCACCTTCATTTTCTCCTATTTTCCATTATTTTCATAAATAAATGTCAATTAATGCCTCTTTGCCTTTTCAAAGCCTTTTCTAATGCCTCTGCTAGTTTTCCTTTAGCCATAATAACCAAATGAACACCCACTGGGATGTTTTTCCCAACATTCCACTTGGAATAAGTGTCCCATGACCTTGGTCTTATTTTTGTTTTATTAACTTTATTACGTGGATTTTTAACCAAGATTGTTACAAAACCCTCCCCCTAAGGGGAACACCACCCTCGATGTTCAATAACACCTATGACCAACAAGACTACTAAAAACCAAACCATACTTCCCATGGAGATTTATAACTTAGCTCGGTGCAACATTTACAATGAACAACCTACTAAAAGGCAAAACCAACATAACCAACATGACAACATGACAACCATACCACTTATTGGAGCTTTATAAGACAACTCGATGTGGTATTTACATCATACATATGCATATAAAGACATATCCAAAACATATACCAAAGACATCCACTTAACCAACGAATAGAGAAGGATACATAAACCACATCTAATCAACCATCTCCCATGTAGCATCAGCAGGCCCAAAGTGTTTCCACTACACTTTATCATGCTCAATTTTGGAGCATGAGCATCTTTTACTACAAAATTCACTGAGGTTCTAGTTGGAATTCTCCTTTTGGCTCCACTTGCATTACAAACCAATCAATAACACGATTATCATATTTTACATATCTCTTAAACAATGACACATGGAAATCATCATGTACATTCACTGTCAGAGGAAATGCAAGTCGATAAGATATTGGTCCAATCCTCTCAAGCATCTTGAAAGGCCCAAAATATCGAGTTTCCAGCTTCGTACATGACCCAATCCTCAAGGAGCTCTTCTTGGGCATAATGTGCAAGTACACATGATCCCCAACCTAAAAACCCTTAAATTCCCTCTGTTGATCTGCATAACTCTTCTATCTATCCTATGTTTCCTTTAGATTCTGATTGATAACTTGCATTTCCTATCCCATATATGCCAACATGTTCGGTCCTATAAGTACCATGTTCACTATATCACTCCAACTGATAGGAGTATTACATCTTCACCCATAAAGTGCCTCAAACAGACTCATCCTCAGTGACTCCTGATACTTATTGTTGTAAGCAAACTTAACTACTGGAAGATACTCTTCCACCTTTCATTATTGATGCATAACATACATTCTCAACATGTCCTCCAAAATTTTATTGGCCCTCTCTGTCTTCTCATCTATCTGTGGATGATAAGTTGTGTTGAAGGTAAAATCTGTACCCAAACCTTCAAGTAACTCCTTCCAAAACCTAGAAGTGAACTTAACATCTTTGCCACATACAATATTCTTCAAAGTACCATGCAACCTCATTATCTCCCTAATTAAGACTTATGCTACATCACTAGCGGAATAATTAAACTTTACTAGAATGAAGTAAGCTGCCTTGGTTAACCTGTTAATCACAACCCTAATGGAATCATGCTGCTTCGATTTCCTTGGAAAACTTGTAATGAAGTCCATATAAATTACCTCTCATTTCCACTTTGGAATTAGAATCAGTTGTAGTATACCACCTAGATGTTTGCACTCTATCTTTACCTATTGACAATCCAAACATCTAGCCACAAACTCTACTAATTCCTTCTTCAAATTCGCCCAATAGTAAAATTTATTCACTGCTGTCAATGGCTTTTGATATCCTACATAACATGGATATGACTTAACATGAAATTCCCATAAGATAAGCTTCTTGAGCTCACTGTTATCTGACACATAGATCATGTCCCTAAATATGACCAAACCATCTGCTGTGAGACAATAGTCCACATCCTAATCACCTATACCCTGTTGTTGTAACATGTTCCTAAGCTCCCTATACCTGTCATCCCATTGTATTGCCTGTAAGATTTGATATTATAAATCTGTCCCATATGAACTCATAGTTGCTATATTATTTACTTGCACTCTTCTACTAAGAGCATCTGCAACTATTTTCTCTTTACCCTTAATTTACCTAATCTCGAAGTCAAACTCACTCATTGTAGCCAACCATCTAGATTTCCTAACATTTAGATTTGGTTGGTCAAATAAGTATCTCAATCCACTGTGATCACTCATCAAGATGAATTTCCTACCAAGAAGATAATGCCTCCACATATTCAAAGAATAGACGATCCCTACCAACTAACTATCGCGTGTCACATAATTCTGCCTGTGCTCATTTAGTTTCCTTGACTCATAGCATACTACATGTCCCTCCTGCATTAGGAATCCACCAAGAGTCCTTTTTTGCAAGTATTTGTACACACTACAAACTCTTTATCCGAAGCTGCAATATTTAGAACTAGAGAATTTGTCAACAATTGTTTCATCTACTCAAAACTTGTTGCACATTCCTCTGTCCATTCAAATTTATTCCCCTGCAATGATGTAATAGGATATGCAATCTGGGAGAAATTCTTGATGAACCTCCTATAATAACCTACTAAACCCATGAATGATCTGACCTTGTCCACATTCCTAGGAGCTTCCCATTCCATGATAGTTCTTATCCTTTTCGGATCCACTATTATGCCTTCCTAGAAAAAATCATTCCCCAAGTAATGTACCTTTGTCTGAAAGAAGCTACATTTTCTAAGATTGGCATACAATTGATGTTCTCTTATGAATATCAATACTGCTGCTAAGTGTTCAACATGCTCTTCCTCATTCTTAGAATATATTAATATATTATCAATGAAGACAATAACAAACTTGTCTAGATAAAGACACAATACACTATTCATCAAGCACATAAAAATAGTTGGAGAATTAGTCAAACCGAAAGGAACTACAACAAACTCATAATGCCCATACCTAGTCCAGAAAGCAGTCTTGTAGATATCCTCTTCTTTGATGCATACCTAATGATATATGGATCTCAAATCAATATTCAAGAACACCACTACTCCCTTCAACTGGTCAAACAAGTCATCAATCCTCGACAATGGATACCTTCTCTTGATGTTTACCTTGTTCAACTTCCTATAATTAATACAAAATCGGAGAGTACCATCCTTCGTCTTCACAAACAATACTAGTGCAACCCAAGGTGATAAACTTGGACTAATATGCCCCTTTTCAAGAATTTCCTTCAATTGCAACTTCAATTCCATTACTTTGGTGTGATCATCATGTACGGTGCCTTTGATGTTGGTGTTGACCCTAGTACCAACTCAATAGAAAATTCCACTTCCTTGTGAGGTGGAAAATCTGAAATCTCTACTGGAAATACATCCTGAAGCTTCTATAAAACTAGGTACATGTTTAAGACTTTTGCATCCTCAACATCCTTACCTTTATCATTGGAAATATGCATTTTGAATAACAAACACCCTTTCCTACAACTGTGCTTTGCCTGCATAGTTGTGACCATTCTAATTGATGTTGCCTTCTTCTTACCTTGCAAGATTCTTTGTTCTCCATTGTCATCCAAGCACTCAATGGCCTTATCATAACAATCTACCTTAGTCCTATGAAGATACAACCAATCCATACCCAGAATCATATTGTATTATCCCAATGAAAGTACATTCAGATGCACCGATGTAGGCATACTATTCAACTTAAATGCACAATCTCTTCAGAAATGATGAACTCTCTTCTTAGTACATCTAGCCAACTGCACTAACCTGTAACCTATAACTACACTTATAACCTGTAAACAACCAAACCTGCAAACTTGCAAACCTATAGACAACTTGTAAACAACCAAACCTGTAAACCTGCAAACAACCTATAAACAACCAAACCTCCAAAACTGAGTTCTTGTTTTCTTTGATAGCCATTCACCTTTATTCTTGTCATTCCATTTCCAACCTTGCTTAGATTCGATCTTACACTTTGATTTCCCATAATAGTGTTTCAACTTCCCAATGACTTCTTCCAGTGATTGAGGCTCATCATACTCAATCTGATCCTTAAATTCTAATGGTAATCCCCTGACAAATATATAAACTTTGGCTTTCTCATCCTTATGATACGACACATACCTCAGTAACTCCAGGAACTTAGTCGTGTACTCCTCATCTGTGATCGATCCCTTCTTCAACTCATATAATTCCTTATCTATACTATCATAGTACCTCTCTGACAAGTAATTCTTCCTAAAGGTTCTCTTGAATTCTTTCCAACTTAACTCCTATGTCCTGATGTCTCTGACCTGCTTCACATCTTCCCACCAAATGTCTTCTTTCCATTTAAGACTAAAAATAGTTATTCTGGGCTTCATGTTTTTAGTGTAGTCATGCAACTCAAAGAATTTCTTCATTCCAAGCAACCATGCCTCTACATCCCCTGATTTCTTCAAATCTCCATCAATGTAGGTGGCTTGGATTTCTTGAACTCATTTGAAAAATATCCCCTGTCACTCCTCTGGTAAGGATGATAGCAATGACGATCATGGTACCCATCTGAACCAGAACTATAATAAATCCCATGTCCATTTCATCTCCTATCAAGTGTATCCAAGAACCTGACATATTTGACGGTGTCATCTCTATCCGACCTGTTCCCATCATGATATTTTCTACCATAGGCTCCATTTGTCATGTCCTCTTGTCCATGACTGATCATAATAGGTTCATGTCTCTGCAAGTATGACAAACTCTGAAGGATAACTGCATTAACCTCTGCTTGTTTCCCCTGTGCCCTGGCAAGTCTCTCTTGTGATTGAATAATTCTGTCATTATCTGATTTGCAAATCCTTATTTTTTCCTTCAAACTCCTCAAAGTGTCTTCTATGTGAGGGGAGTACTCATAACCATGCTTCTCATCTAATCTATAGGGAGAGTCACATGAACTATAGTCTACCATCTTGTTAGTCATCTTTGATCTTCTTCCTGCAAACATACTATGTCAGATAACCAAACATAAATATAACCAACATACCTTAGAACAACAAAATTAGCACAATACATGTATAAACATAATCATAACAGTATATCAACATCATGCATGACAATACAAACTACATACCATGACCTCACACATGACAACCATTCCCATAAAAATGCATGCATAACAACATATAGACATTGAGATGCATTACAAATGCATATACAACTGACATGCATTCATGACAAACACATCCCAACAACAATATTAGTACTTTTACATGTCAAAATAATTGTAACAATGAGCACCACCATGCATACATGACAAGCACATGTACAACAAACATACATGCATAACAATCACATTCTGCCCATCCAATCCAAGTATTGAACCATGCTCTGATACCACTCTGTAACACCCTCCTCCCACACTTACCCAAGATTACCAGTCCACTGGGGTAAATATGTGATGAAGAGTTACTATGACATGACTCAACCTCCTAGATCAGCTTAAGGAAGTGGAATCGACAAAAAACAAAACCTTACCGACTTCCCTTAAGTGCTACAAGACCCCCAAGGTCTAAACCACCCTTCCAGGTACCCAAACCTTGAGTTAAGCCTCTTTTTCAAGGTCCTGGACTCCCAGACGCTGGCACAACAGTACATAAATTCAATTGTAACCCTCTAGTTGCATGCATAATCTTGCAAGGGAGCAGTTGCAATCTTTTTCATCCAGTTCTATGCCTGCGACCGTAATATTTGAGACACTTTTTCAAGGCTAGTATAAAGACCATTGCCAAAAACTTAACGATACTTTCCATAACAATGAATAACAGAAAGAAAAAGCCTTCCATACAAAAATCAAGAAAGAACTTGAACTAACCAAGCCTAACCATGACATACATTTCATCAAACACATTGAGAACATGTATTCTATATGTCATAATTACATATCTGAGCATAGGGATCTTATACTTATCTAAGAATCGTCAAGAAGGTCTAGTGCCTTCTCACAATAGTTGCATTAATATCTATTAGGTCATGCATTCATTAACATTTCATTTACTAACCAAAATATGATGAGATCTGTAACTCAAGTCTGTTATAAAACCATGCTTATAACCAACATATAACTATAATAATAACAATGATAGAAGAAGCATTAAAGCCACATAATAACAAGTATAAATACTCATGAAATACAAATGGAAAAGAACTCTTATTAACATATGCAAAAAGACAACCAAGTCAGGGACTTCCACGTACCACTTGCCCATAGATTTAGCTAAACCAAATATTTATTTCAACCAATCACCCCCATGCCATATTCCAAGCATGAATATGGGACTCACAACAAAACCAACCAAGGCTTCCTCAATATTTGTCATGTATCCTACCATTACAGGTCAAGGGATTTCAAGGGTTGAAACCCTCATACATACAACCAGCCTTCACCATGTATCTCACCATTATCAAACAAGGGATTCCTAAGCCAATAATAAATATACACTACCAGACTTTACCGTAATCCCATCAAAGTTGGTCAAGGGATCACTAGACCCTAATAATCATGGATGCCTTTGGATTTCTTCACCAATACCTTGAGGAATTTTCCCATCTCCACTCTCAGGCTTTACCATGTATCCTTCCATCACCGATCAAGGGATTCCTAGACCCTTGGAAATTTTGCTGAGACCACCTCACCTGATTCCGAAACCATCTGGAAATCTAGCTCAAGCAACTGAAATAACCTGATCACACCATGGCTATCTGGAAATAGTAAGGCAAGGTTGAAACCACTGTCACACCTAACAAAACCATGCCAATGAAAACAAGAGAACCAAATACACACATGCATTTATCATGCATGCCAAAAATAGTAAGGAAATCATACATGCAACTCGATACCTGCAAGTAGTCCCACTATATCCTCTTGATCCAACTCTTCCTTGCTTGATCCTTTCTTACCTTTGTTTTCTTATCCTTCCTTTGCCTTCCTTTCTCCAATGCTAGAGTGCTCCAAGAATGCTATAAGTGTGCAAGAGTATGAGAGAGAGAGGTAACAAGGAAAGAGGGCTCCAAGCTAAAACTAACAAAAGGTTGTGAACTGATCCTCAGAAGCCTTTTTATCAATGAGGCCTCTATTTTCTTTAATTTTCCTTCAATTTCCTCCTCACATGTAACCTGTGACCTTTCACCTTCCTTTTCTCCTATTTTCCATTATATTCATAAATAAAATGCCAATTAATGCCTCTTTTCCTTTTCAAAACCTTTGCCAATTTCTCTTTAATCATAATAACCAAATGAACACTTACTAGGATGTTTTTCCCAACATTTAGCTTGGAATACATGTCATCTGACCTTGGTCTTATTTTTCCTTTATTAACTTTATACATGGATTTTTAACCAAGATTGTTACAAGGGAAGTTGGGAGGTGAAGGTTGTGTAAACGCATTTACAGACAAAACCTAAAAGGTCACTAAAGGAGCCCTAGTAATAGCCAAAGGAGAAACAATTTGTACATTGTATTTATACAATGGTATTTCTAATTCTATTAATGCTTTAACTCCACAACAGTAGATATGACACTTTGAAATCATAGGCTCGGGCACATGAGTAAGAAGGGGATGCAAATTTTTCACTGGAGGAATTTTTTGTTAGGTTTGAAGCATGTTAATTTGGATTTAAGTGAGAATTGTGTTTATGGAAAAAATAGGGGAATCAAATTTCTCATATTTGGGAAAGAAAATAAGAGTGAAAAATTAGAGTTTGTGCATACATACATATGGGGACCTTCTCATGTATCACCTCTCGGTGGTTCTCGTTATTATGTTACTTTTATTGATGATGCAACTAGGAAAACTTGGGTATATTGTATTCAAAATAAATATGATGTCTTTGATACTTTTATGAAATGGAAATATTTGGTTGATAATGAGATAGGAAAGAATTTGAAGTGTCTCAAATCAGATAATGGAGGTGAATATTGGAGCAACGAGTTTGAAAATTATTGTTCAGAGCGTGGAATTCGTAGAGAGAAGAGAGTTCTAGGAACACCACAAGAAGGTGTGTCAGAAAGGATGAACATGACAATTATGGAGCGTGCAAGGTGCATGAAATTGCATGTAGGATTTCCCTTACAATTTTGGGCAAATGTTGTAGATACTATTTTCTATCTAATAAACAGAGGGCCTTCAAGTTCTTTGGATGGTGGTATTCCAGAATAGGCATGGACATGTAAAACGGTAAACTATTGTTTTCTAAAGATTTTCAGTTATGAAGTATTTTTCCACATTAATAAAGAAAGAAAAAAACCTAAGGCAAAATAAAATAAGTGTACCTTCATTGGATATGGTGTTAATGATTTTGGTTATCCCTCATATGATTATGAAAACCATAAAATCATCAGGAGTAGAGATGTGGTATTCAATGAAAGGGTTTTGTGAAAAGATCAGTTGTAGGGAAAGAAACAAGAAAAAGAAAACACATAATACACAATGCTTGATGAGATCACGGGAAAAGTAAATTCAAAGGTGTCTAAAAATCATAATGATCAACAATAGAAACAATAGCACCAAGCACCTAAAACTCTTGCTAGTGTTGTTAGAAGATCTACCAGGTTAATTAGACCCCCTAAACGATTCTCATTCATTATATTATGTATTTTTAGCTAATTTTGGTGAACTAGAAGGATATGAAGAAGCAACATAGGTAGAAACTAGGAATAAGTGGGAGCAAGCCGTGAAAGAAGATATGGACTCCTTGGTACATAACTAGACTTGGGACTTAGTTAAGTTGCTCATAGGTAAAACAACATTGCAGAATAAATGGGTTTACAGGTTGAAGGAAGAATATGGGGGAAAATAGAGGTATAAGGATAAACTTGTGGTGAAGGAGTTTGCGCAAAGGAAAGGTATATACTTTGATAAAATATTTTCTCCTATTGTTAAAATGAATTCAATCAGAACTATTTTAAGTCTAGTGGAAACAAAATATTTGTATCTTGAACAATTAGATGTAAAGACAACCTTTCTCCATGGTGATTTGGAGGAAGAGATATATATGCAACAACCACAAGGGTATGAGGTCAAAGGGAAGGATAAATTAGTGTCAAAATTGAAGAAGACATTGTATGGCTTAAAACAAGCTCCAAGGTAGTGGTATCTAAAATTTGACAAGTTTATGTTTGAACAAGGTTATACTAGATGTCACTCTAACCATTGTGTTTATCTTAAAAATAAAAATGATGGTAGCTATATTATATTTCTATTGTATGTAGATGGCATGCTTGTTGCAAGGGCTAAGATGCAGGAAATAAATGTGCTCAAAGGAAAGTTGGCTAATTCATTTGCAATGAAGGATTTGGGTGCTGCAAAGAAAATCCTTGGTATGAGAGTAACTAGAGACAAGAAAGTCACAAATTATCATTGTCTCAAAGTGAGTACATAGAAAAGGTTTTGGAAACATTTAATATGAAAATGCTAAACTAGTTAATACACCTTTGGCTAGCCATTTCAAACTAAGTAAGGAGATGTGTCCCAAGACCTAGGAAGAGATTGCTTGTATCTCTAAAGTATCATACGAATCAACAGTTGGAATCTTAATGTATGAAATGGTGTGCACAAGTCTCGATATTGCACATGTAGTGGGAGTTGTGAGCAGGTATATGAACAAACCAGGGAAACAAAATTGGATGGTAGTGAAGTGGATTCTCAGGTATTTGATAGTTACCACAAATCAAGTGTTATGTTTTAGAGGCTCAAACACTGTTTTACAGGAATATGTTGATGCATATATGGCAAGTGATAAAGATAACAGGAGAAACATGGGGTATGTGTTTACTTTAGGTGTAGAAACTGTCAGTTGAAAATTGAAAAAATTTGTTGCACTGTCAACAATGGAAGCAGAGCATGTTGTTTCTACAAAGGCTAGTAAAGAAATGATTTGATTACAAAGGTTTATGGATGAGTTGGGAAAGAAGTAGGAGATGAGCATGTTATATAGTGTTACACAAAAATATCGTCACCTTGATTATTTGCAGTCGGTGTAGGCCTATCATTACCTATACCAGCTTCCTAAGCAAGTCTTAATCCTCAGCTCTTCAAAACAAGCTTGAGAAAT